>LBNU01007457.1:188108-200143 GCA_014162995.1 Artemisia annua
AGAGGAATTCTGGAAAACATGCATATTCGACGTTTGTTGGAGCATAAGAGTGGAAGAAAATGACAAAGTCTCAAAAGATGAAGATTTACAACCTGACGGCGTCAGAAGTCACAAGGTGACGCCGTCAGAAAGCCTTGACAAAAGAGTGGAATCCAATTTTCAAATGACGGGCCAGAAAGATTTTGGGATTTAACACCTGACGCCGTCAGGTGTTAGAAGATGTAGACCGTCAGGAGTTAATTTAAAGAGTGACGGCCCAGAAGGCAATAAAGGGTGACGGCGTCAGAAGTGGATCTAGGCCATCCGAGAAACCTAATGGCGGCGAGCTGACGGCGTCAGACCCTATAACCTGACGCCGTCAGAGTGTAAAATCTATATATAGTTTTCTAATTTTCATTCATTAGTGTGGAACTTCGTGGAGAACTTTTAGGGCAAACCCTAAAGACGAATTTTCTGTGACTTTTAGGGTTTCCAACCCTTGGAACCCTAGTGCTTAATTAAAGATAAGTCTTCACTTTATTTCAATCAATATGTCTATGTGTTGGTTGTCTATCCATCTTGCTTATCTTTCAATTAACATGAGTAGCTAAATTCTCTAGTGTTTGCTTAGATCTAATGAAACCTAACTATTAATTATTGGTTGATTGGTATGTGTTGTTGTTTGTTGGGATGATTGTTTCATCGATGTTAGGCTCAAGAAAACTGGCCAACCTCCTTTATTGTAACGTGCTTGAACGTCTTGGGAAACATGTAGTCGAGGCATACTAGGCTATTAAGGTAGTATTTAACGCATGAGCCACTGTTTACAATCCCTATGGTTGTGCCGTGCATGGCATAGGAGGAGATAATAGCTCATAGAATTGGAGAGATATGTATGCCACTCCATGAGTTATTAGGAATACACCCTTCATCCACACAAGTAACACACATATCAATTAACCGGTAAAAGATAGTTACGGACTAATGAAATCTAAGTAAACACAATTTTCTCCATATTGTTTTCACAACCACAATAGTTTAGATATTTATTTTATTTTAATTTGCAAAAGTAGTAAACTTGGGTTAGTTGACTAGCAACTAATTCCGCCCTTCCTCTAAAAACCGAGATTTTACTTGCTTTCAAAAAAAAAAAAAAAATACAAAAAGAATCTTCCTTCCACCTTTAGACCTATTAGATTAGCTTTTCTATCCTAACGAACACTATTCCCTGTGAGAGAACGATCAATCCCCCGTACTTACCACTATCCTATACTACATCGGTCAGGTACACTGCCTGGTGGAGTTGTAAGCCTCTTGAGATCCCTCGAGAGGTAAAACCTGTTGTAAGGTCACAAAACCACGCATCATCTTCTCAGGATGATCCAGAGATGCCTGGATTGACTGAAATATATGAAGCTACAGATGATGAAGCCCTTGATGGTGGAATAAGGGAACAAGGGGCTAGCCTCAAAACCCTAACACTAAGCTAAGTGAACGACCAGCAGCTAATCGACTAAGTGGATTAGGATTGTTAGTGAGTGAAGGAAGCTCTGGGAAAGCTTACGAACGGGTATCCTTTGATTCCCTTTACAGTGGGAAGGAAGAAGCGTAGCAGGACGGGAGGAGTTGGTTCTCAGACTGACTTCAACAATATGGAACTCAACATTCCTGTCAGTCCTACAAAGACAACAAGAATTCATAAACATCATCCAAAGGAAAATATTTTGGGTGATCCATCATCTAATGTTCAGACAAGGAACAAGACAAGGGAACTATTTCACAAAAGTTTATTTGCTAGATCTTTACATCAAAGGAATAGTCATAAAGATCTACAGAATTGCCTTTTTGCTTGTTTTCTATCACAAATAGAACCCAAGAATGTATATAAAGCCTTAAAGGAATCAAGTTGGTTGGAAGCTATGCAGGAGGAACTTCTACAATTCAGATTACAAGAAGTTTGGCCTTTGGTTGATCTACCTAATGGAAAGAGGGCTATTGGAACAAAATGGGTTTTCAGATGTAAAAGAGATGAAAGAGGCATTGTGGTAAGAAACAAAGCAAGATTAGTTGCTCAAGGATACACACAACAAGAAGGCATTGATTATGATGAAGTATATACACCTGTGGCAGGGATTGAGGCCATTAGACTGTTTTTGGCATTTGCTTCATATAAAGATTTTGTAGTGTATCAAATGGATGTGAAAGGTGCTTTTCTGAATGGAGAAATCAAAGAGGAGGTTTATGTTTCACAACCACCTGGTTTTGAAGATCCAAATTTCCCTGACAAAGTGTATAGAGTTGATAAAGCACTGTATGGTTTGCATCAAGCTCCCAGGGCATGGTATGAAAATTTGTCTACATATCTTTTAGAATGTGGTTACACTAAGAATAGGATTGATAAAACTTTGTTCATTAAAAAGACTAAAGATGATATTCTGCTAGTTCAAGTCTATGTTGATGACATCATTTTTGGTTCTACAAGCAAGGCTATATGTGAGGAGTTTGAGAAGATAATGAAAGACAAGTTTTCCATGAGTTCTATGGGAGAACTTACTTTCTTTTTGGGATTACAAGTGAAACAAAAGGAAGATGGCATATTTATTAACCAAGATAAATACGTGGCTGATATTTTAAAAAAGTTTGGATTCACAGATGCCAAGCCTGCAAAGACTACTATGGAGAAAGACAAACCATTGCTAAAAGATGAAGAAGGCAAAGACGTGGATGTTCATATGTACAGATCAATGATTGGTTCATTGATGTATCTTACAGCATCAAGACCAGACATTATGTTCTCTGTTTGTGCATGTGCAAGATTTCAAGTTACTCCTAAAGAATCACATCTAAATGCAGTCAAGAGAATCTTTAGATACTTAAAGCATCAGCCAAAATTGGGGCTTTGGTATCCTAAGAATTCACCTTTTGAGTTAGAGGCTTACTCTGACAGTGATTATGCTGGGTGTTGCTTGGATAGAAAATCCACAACAGGAGGATGTCAATATCTTGGAAACAGGTTGGTGTCATGGCAATGCAAGAAACAAACTGTGGTGGCAAATTCTTCAACAGAAGTTGAGTATGTGGCTGCTTCTAGATGCTGTGGTCAAGTGCTTTGGATGCAAAATCAATTGCTGGACTATGGTACAACTTTTCGAACACCAAAATACATATAGACAATAACAGTACTCTGTGCATAATTAAAAATCCTGTTTTTCACTCTAAAACAAAACATATTGAGATAAGACATCATTTTATTAGAGATTGCTATGAAAAGAAGTTGATTCAAATTGTTAAAGTCCATACTGATCAAAATGTTACAGATCTACTTACCAAACACTTTGATGTGGGTACATTTCAATATTTGATTGCAAGTATTGGAATGATCAATCTTTAAGAAACTTATCTCTATGTGTTATTGTAAATTTTTGTAAAAGGATTTGTACTGTTATTGCTCTTAAAAGTTTGTTGTCATTGTTAAAAGTGAATCTGCTGCTAAAGTCTACTCTGCTGCTAGTGGATACTCTGCTGCTGAGTTAGATTTTGCTATTGTGGACCTGTTTGTTTTGTTGGACTAATCTTTTGCAGGATAAGATTAACATGGACGTAATTGCAAGAAAGAGATTAAAACATAAAAGTAAAAGGTTCATTCCATGATCAAAAGATAAAGATTACAAGGCAAGTTCCAATCAAAACACCAAAGATACTACATCATGCTACCTAACAAGCCTACTACATGGGTCCTTTCCCTTTGTCCTTTGGATCATGCTTCTTCTTCAGATGCATATCCTTGGTCCAGACCCTCTTGCAAGCAAGAGCAACCACAACCTTGAGGGGAGGCTTCCTTGATGACTTGGAGGACTCAGGAACTGGAATGGGAGCCATGGGAGCCATTGTTGACATAGCTGCTTCAAGGGCATGAGCAAGGGCATTTGGGAGCTTTTTAGCAAGCTCAGAAGTATCTGCTTTGTGAGGAACCCTAGATGTTCCTTCACCCCTGGATGTACCTTCACCCCTTCTGTTGGTGGGTGATTGATAATCTCGATGCCATGGAAGATAGGCAGCATTGATATCATGTTTGAACTTTCGGGCTTGTTCCTTTGTCCTCATTCTATTACGAGGAGGACGATATGGTGGAAGATATGGTGGCAATGGAGTGATGTCAATTGGAGAATCAAACTCTGAATCCGAAGAATCAGATGACTCAGAAGAGATGTTAATTACTTCACGTTTGGGTGCCATTAGAAAACGTTTATTTTGAATGGAATTGATTTTGAAGTGGGAAGGATTGATTCGATATGCGAAAGTAATTAGGGTTTTGATTTGTGATAGATTTAGAAGTGATTGGGTTTCTTTTTATAACGGATCAAATTTGGGGAAAATAATTAATGCGTAGTTGGTAATTCTCATTAATTAAGGAGAATATGGTGGAAGGTTTGACTTTTTGATCGTTTGACCAAGAAGTATCAAGATTCAGTCAACTCTGCTGCTAGCCAAAACCAATCTGCTGCTAGTTATATAACTCTGCTGCTGGTGGTGCTGCTACTTAAGGGTTCTACTGCTCGGTTTAAAAGTGGAGGGCGGTTATGTAACTTCAAAAATCAAGTTAAAAACCTAATTGATTCTTACAATCAGTTTTTATACGCTCCCAATTGAAGTATAACCGTGCATAACCATTCCATTACTTCCAAAATCACAAATCCCCAAATTCACAAACCCTACTTTCATGGAGATTACACGCACTTGGGCAAGCGAACACAACAATGTTGCACTTCTTGATGCAAACTCAGTACCAGACGAGTTCACAGAGATGGTGCACTTCTTTAATACTACTTCAATTCGGTATGCATTAACTGTGAACCCAACTATTTATCAATCCTACATCAAACAATTTTGGGTTACTGCTAAAGTCAAATCTCACAAGGGGGAAACATATATTGCTGCTAAAGTGGATGATCAAAAGGTCCTAGTGAGTGAATCCATCATTAGGGAGACTCTTCTTTTTGATGATGAGGATGCCCCTAAAGTTCTGGTTAAAGCTGATATTTTTGCTGGGTTAAAGACTTTGGGATATGAGAGGAAAAATGATGGTTTAAAATTTCAAAAAGGTCTTCTCTGTTCTCATTACAAGTTTTTGGTCCATACTCTTTTGCATTGTTTGAGTTCTAAAACATCTGGGTGGAATGAGTTCAGTGCACCCATAGCTTCAGCTATGGTGTGTCTGTGCAATGGAAACCCTTTTAATTTTTCAAACTTGATTTTAGAAGGGATGGTAAAATCACTCAGGGAAGGGGGAACATATCTAATNCATACTCTTTTGCATTGTTTGAGTTCTAAAACATCTGGGTGGAATGAGTTCAGTGCACCCATAGCTTCAGCTATGGTGTGTCTGTGCAATGGAAACCCTTTTAATTTTTCAAACTTGATTTTAGAAGGGATGGTAAAATCACTCAGGGAAGGGGGAACATATCTAATTTATCCTAGATTTGTTCAATTGATTGTTAAAAACAAAATTAATAAAGTAAGAACACATAAGGCTGTTTATGATGCTATAACTTTAGTGCCTAAAATGTTTGCTTTTCTGGTCAAAAATGGAAAAAGTTTTTCTGGAAAAGTTACACCACTTTTACCTTATATGGTGCAACTTGTGCAAAACAATCAGGGTGAAGGATCAGAAAACCCTACTGATTCCCAACACACACCCAATTTTGAAGATTCCAATGAGGTTTCATCTCCACACACTGAAAAGACCCAAACACATAGGACAACCTCAAAGGACACTGAGCATTCTCAGGCCAGTGTCAGAATGGAAAAACAAAATAAGACTGTCTTAGGTGATGGAGGAGACAGATTGGCAAGGGCTAACACTACTGCTACTAGCTTAGCAGCAGAGCAGGATAGTGTTAACATAAGTAAGACCCAAACCAAGGCAACATCTAGTGAGGAAGATTCTTCTGAANAGCATTCTCAGGCCAGTGTCAGAATGGAAAAACAAAATAAGACTGTCTTAGGTGATGGAGGAGACAGATTGGCAAGGGCTAACACTACTGCTACTAGCTTAGCAGCAGAGCAGGATAGTGTTAACATAAGTAAGACCCAAACCAAGGCAACATCTAGTGAGGAAGATTCTTCTGAATCAGAATCCAGTGATGGTAACCCTAGCCAAATGGAAAATATAGGGGGTTCAGGTGATCAAACTAGGTTTGATACTGAACTTAAGTCCAAAGATTCACTTCTCAGGGAAGGTAACACATCCCGAAGTGATGAGGACAGATCTGCAACTAAGGAATTGATGGATGACTTTGTACAAAATGACAATGTCAATGATTCACCTCTCGGACCAGGTAACACAGGTCGAAGTGATGAGACTAGTATGAAACAAGTTAAGGAATTGATGGAAAAATGTACCACTTTGGATATCAGATGTAAATCTTTGGAGGACATAGTTTCTGCACAGGCTAAGGAGATCACTAAAATGCAGCAGCAGATGAAGGTGCTGCTCAATTTAAAGAAATCAAGATCTTCAACCTTCAAAAGATTTAAGAAAGTAGGACCTTTCAAGATGAAAAGATCCTCTACACTACCCACTGCTATGGAAGTGGATGCTTCCAAACAGGGGAGGAATGATTTGGAAAATTCAGGGGAGGATAAAATTTTGGAAGAACATGCTGCTGATGGTTTGGATACTGGTATGGGAACAGGGGATGATATGGAGATTGACAGTGGTGGTGATGGTGAAAATGTTGCAAACTATGTGGTTGCTGACAGAGAAGGGCATGAGGTTGTATTGGAGAAAATTGTGGAAACTTCAGAGTCAGTAGTAGATAAACTCAAAAATTTGTAACCTGAACAACTTGTGAAGGCTACAGAGTTGATGAGTGGGGCTTTAAAGGCTTTTGGAGATACTTTGAAAGACTCTGCTGCTGAATCTGCTGCTGGTAACTCTGCTGCTCCAGAATCTGCTGCTCCAAGTGTTGTTGAACAATCTGTGGTTGATGATAAAGATCATGGTTCTGTTGCTGATAACTCTGCTGCTCATGAAACTACTGCTGCAGAAATTATTGCTGATCCTGCTGCTAGTGCAAAAGGTGACTCTGCTGATGCACAGGGATCTGCTGCTGGTTCTAGTGACAAAGCTGCTGCTGAGGCAATGGTGATGCTCAGTAAGAAGGAATTAGCAGAGCAATCATCTCAACAACAACAACCATCATCTCAATCACAATAACAACCACCTAAACCAATTCAATCACTACAACCAACATCACTCTCACAACCAATCCATGTATCTAAATTGCCAACTAAAGGAGTGTCTATCAGAGAACCTTCTGTCCCTATCAAGAAAGCTAAGTCTATTGCTTCAAGTTCTGACAAAGGTAAAGGCAAAATGGAAGAGAAACCTGAGGTTGATTCAAGTGATGAAGAAGCGGATTATTCTCAAATCCCACCTGAATATTGGCCTAAGGATAAACTTCATGACCTTGATAGAACTGAAGCTATAAGACTTCAAAATGAAGACTACTTGCTGGAACAACAGCTTCAGGAAAAAGAAAGACTTCAAGCTGAAAAAGTTGCAAAAGATTTTAAAGCTTATGAAGAATGGGAGGATGAAATGATTAAGACTGAAGCTGATATTGAGCTTTGTAAACTTGTGAAGATTGAAGAACAAGAAGTTCCTACATTTGATGTCAAAGCTTGGTTAAAATTGTTTACAGCTAAGAAGAAGAAAGAAGTTGCTGCTACTAGAAAGAAGAAAAAGGTTTTCAAAGGTCCAACACCTCTACAACAAAGAAAGAATCAAGAGAAGTATCTGAACAAAGTTAAAGGTTGGAGACTTAGTGACCTCAAGGGGAAGACAGACTCTAAGATCTTTGATATGTATCAGCATGTTAGAACTGAGTGTGATAGATTCATTGCTATGGGATCTAAAGAAGATGAAGAAATGATAGCTGAAATGAATAGAAAGCTCAGAGGTGATAAGAAAACTGGTGAGTCTGAGAAAATCAAAGAGGCTGAGAAAGTTGATAAGCCTAAAGATGCAGAGCAGGTAAAAGAAAATATAGCAGACATTAAACCTACTCATACCTATGAAAGCAAGAAAAGAGGAACTATTCAGAAGACTTTTGCTAGGAAAAAGAGGAAGGTTAGTGTTGCTGGCAGTTCAGATGTGGAAGAAGAAGCTACAGAGGAGATAACACAAGCTGAGCAGGAAAGGTTGATGTCTTTCACCACTTTGTCTACAATAGTAGAACCAGAAATCTCCAATACAGTTCCTTTGGCAGCTAAACATCCAATTATCTCTTATACCTTTAGAGTCAGAGATGGCAGTGAAGGGTATTGGGAGTTTAAGAGAACAAATGATATGTATTATGGTTTTATCAGATTCTCTCAAATGCTCAATCACATGGATAGAGATGATGTGTGTGATGTTTGGAGATTATACAAAGAAAGATTTGGGGATAAGCAGCCAGAAAATGATCATGAGAACATTATCTATAATAATCTAAAGATAATGTTTGAACCTCATGCTACTAATAGAGAATGGTTTGAAATGAAAAATAAAAGGGTGAACAGATGGTAATTGTATCAATCTTGTGGAGTTCATGAAGTATCAGCTGGAGGAGTTACTGTGTTTCTTCTAGTTGAAAAAGATTATCCTGGTTTAAATGCTAATAAAGAAATAATCACTGAGATGGTAAAGCCTGGATTCTTAATGCTTCAGAAACATTTCAAGACTAATGATATGGCTTGTAAGTTAGTGCAGAAGTATGAGCAGATTCTAAATTTTAAGAAGTATGTGTTTGGAAGCATCCTCTTTGTGGTTATTTGTACTTAAGAGAAACTTTGTTGGGTTTATTAGATTTGATGATACAAAATAAGAAGAATGAAACATGAAGGGCTTAAAGTGACAAGAAGGAAAACTACAAAAAGATGGAGGATTTGGAAGATTCTAGAAGAATATTCAGTTTCCTAATTATATTATAATTGTCTTTCTTGTAAACCCTAATCCTCTAGTATATAAAGAGGACATGGATCATTAGATTTATTGTACGTACAAGATGTAGTCGACTTAAAGGTGTGTGTGTGTGTCTAGGCGTCAAGTTCCTACAATAGACGCCTATGGTTAGAGTTTTAGTTAGTTCGTTAGTTAGCCTCAAGAATCATAGATTCCTGTTACGATTCTTTGATTTAACTGTATTATCTTGATCAAATAATATTGGGTCTATGGAGAATGTTTAGTAAAACCTTGTTTATGATATTGTTCTTATTCCGCTAAGTTATTAACCTTATGAACATTATCATTCCTAGATATAGATAATATTAGACCTAGTCTAAGAGCTACAACGATCTTATCAATTGGTATCAGAGCAAGGGGCTCGTGATATCTAGGTTTTACAAGGTTTGTTGTCGAAGAAATTGCTTTGGAAAAAGTATTGTCGATTGGTATTAAAGTACTGCTGATCATCTGTTTGAAAAGGGTTATTGTTTTAGTCGAAGGAATCTGATCTGGATAACAAAGATCAGTGCAATTAATTGAGGTTTGATGCAATTAATGAAGTTTTTCTCAATTTCAAATATCGTGCATCACGTGGGGAATTTAATGGTATTAATTGGTTATTAATTCTGTCGGCAGTATATGGTTATTAATTGTGTCGGACTTAGAAGATTGAATGAGAGCATATTGATTGGTCTATCCACTCTATCCTCGTACTGATTTAATATTGATAAAGATTGAAGAATTTGTTTGTCAATTAATTCTCGGTTTCATGTGGAGACAAAGTGGCGACAAGGTTTCTGATGGGGATAGATTATTTAATTCATGATATATGATTGCTATTGGTGAACTCGGATTGCAAACGAAGATAACCTGGTACTTAATATCATGTGTCGGTTGCAAATTGATTTTTTTTAATGCGTTAATATTGCATGATCATGGGTCAGTGGAGTTAAGTTTTATAACTCGGATTCATTAATGATTGGTCACTGGTAGGTGGTGATATATTATATATTATAGTGGCTGGTTTGTCGTGATCTTCTTGTTGTAAGAAGATATCTTTATTGATCGGTTGAAGTATTCTCGCTTTGTTGAATTAATTGCAAGTGGATTGGGATTTAATGATCTGTATGATTTGGTAATAATGATTGGTCTCTGCTGCTGCGTATAAAGTTGAAGTGTAGAAGATTTGATTGATCATAGTACTGCTAAGTCTTTTTCATGTTCAACGTACTGCTGCAACGTACTGCTACGATGTAAGCTCATTCAAAGTACTGATCGTATACTTCAAAGTACTGCTTTTCTCTCTCAAGGTACTGCTCCAATATACAAAGAACTGCTGCGTATATTTTTAAAGTACTGCTGCTCCAATGTATATTTTTTAAAGTACTGCTGCTCGTTTATTAAACTACTGCTCATTGGATATTCAAAGTACTGCTCAAGGTACTGTTCATTGCAAAGTACTGCTGTGTTTAGATGATTTATGGAGACACGTAAAGAGTTTTATGGTTCAATGTATATGCATACGAGCAGTAAGGGGAAGTATCTATGAGTTTGATTGGTTTTGGATTACACACACAGAGTTGTTTGTTCATTCGTTCACACACACAGGAAGAAGTTTTGTTTTATAAAGATTTTACAAAGGCTCGTATTTGGTTCTTATGGATTAATTGATTACGAAGAAGGTTGAATATCATTTATTTGATGTTGTAGTTGAGTTTCACAGGTTTGTGTTCTTTTCATATAGCTTGATGAATCTAGCAATGTGTGATTTTTCTTATGATGCTCTATGCACACATTGGCTATCACTTAAAGGAGTTACATTGTAGTGCTCAGTGTCTCATATTAGTTGAGGATTTTGTCAAGGGATTGCGGTCTACTTATATTTATGGTTTCGTATAAGTATGGAGTTCCGTGGATAGTACAAGACATAAGACACAAGTTTGGGTTATTCTACTTCTTCATCAAGTTCGTTATATTTGGTTTTCTTCATCAGTGATCATTACAAGGAGCCTACAGAATTGAAGATTCAAGAGATGGTAAACATATTAGTTTCAGGGGAAGCTTAGTGATTAAATGTTCAACCATCTACATGCACCACTCAAGGGGAAGTTTTGTCTACGTTCTCTATTTGTTGATAACAAAAAGGAGAAGAGATGTTGTGGTGGCATAGCTTAAAGGAAAGACAAGATTGTTTCATTCATGGTGAAGTTCGTACAAGATTCGTGGTTGTTTTGTTACCATCAAATAGGGGAAGATTGTTGGGTTTATTAGATTTGATGATACAAAACAAGAAGAATGAAACATGAAGGGCTTAAAGTGACAAGAAGGGAAACTACAAAAAGATGGAGGATTTGGAAGATTCTAGAATAACATTCAGTTTCCTAATTATATTATAATTGTCTTTCTTGTAAACCCTAATCCTCTAGTATATAAAGAGGACATGGGTCATTATATTTATTGTACGTACAAGATGTAGTTGACTTAAAGGTGTGTGTGTGTGTCTAGGCGTCAAGTTCCTACAATGGACGCCTAGGGTTAGATTTTTAGTTAGTTCGTTAGTTAGCCTCAAGAATCATAGATTCCTGTTACGATTCTTTGATTTAACTGTATTATCTTGATCAAATAATATTGGGTCTATGGAGAATGTTTAGTAAAACCTTGTTTATGATATTGTTCTTATTCCGCTAAGTTATTAACCTTATGAACATTATCATTCCTAGATATAGATAATATTAGACCTAGTCTAAGAGCTACAACGATCTTATCAAACTTGATGATTTAGGAGGTAAATATCAAGTTTAGGGGAGGATTGTTGGGTTTTAGGACTCTGCTTCTAAATAATGTCAATCTGCTGCTGACTGAATCTGCTGCTGGAAGATGACTCTGCTGCTAGTGCTGCTGAAGAGAATTGCAAGACTCTGCTGCTCAGAGTTTATTATAGGAATGAGTCTTGTAATTATAGTAATGATTGTATTAAATATTCTATAGGTTTAGAATATCGTTTGTTTTTGTAAGAAGTTATTGTAAACCGTGTAGGGTTCCTTGTCTATAAAAGGAGATCCCTAGG
>LBNU01007457.1:210753-246886 GCA_014162995.1 Artemisia annua
AAAACGTAAGAAAAACGGATGAAAATGTAAGAAACTGGGTGAAAATGTATAAAAACAAACGAAAACGTATGAAAACGGAAAAAAACGTATGCAAACTGGAAAACGTAAGAAAAACGGACCAAAATGTAAGAAAAACGGATGAAAATGTAAGAAACTGGGCGAAAACGTATGAAAACGGAAAAAACGTAAGAAAACAGACAAACACGTAAGAAAAACGGATGAAAACGTAAGAAAATGGGCGAAAACGTATAAAACCGGACGAAAACGTATAAAAACGGACAAAAATGTATGAAAGGACTAATGGTGCAAATGTTTATTGCAAACGGTCGTTAAAGGACTAACGGTGCAAATGAAGTAACGGAAAAAACTAACTACAGTTAGTCTGAGGGACCATTCATGTTATTCTTTGTCAGCGACAGGGACCATACATGCAACTTTTAAGTTTGAGGGACGGTAGATGAAATTTTCGTCAAACCATAGGGACCATTCATGTAATTTACTCTATATTAAAAGAAAGTTACAACATTAACCAAAATTTAAAGAACTTCCTAGAAAATAACTTATTTCTGTTTGATGTTTGTTTATCTTTATGTAACTTATAATTTGCAGTATAAGTTTTGATTTCTTTATCTCTTATACAAGTTAAGTATAGTAAGTTGCAAAACTATTTTTCCTAACTATGTTGTTAAAATGTAAAACTGTAGAAGTAGGTTCTCGTTTCCCATAAACCTTTTTTTATGCCTGAAGTTATACATTTACGTAACAACTTCAATCTTTTATCACACAACCTATCCCACATCGCTTAGATGAAGAAGATGTTGCTAGTAAATATACAATAGTGTTGATGGATTGTGTGTGATTGGAATAATATTGTGTTTTCAAATCTTCTTGCATGAGTCTCTAATATAAAAATTTAGAGGGTTATGATAGATTATTTGAAAGCTTGTATGAACTCCAAGCTTTTTATTTTGTTAGTGATGACGTATAGTCTACACCGGGTCACGGACCCGATTAGTAACCAATACTAATATTTAAGCCCGCTACGCGTGGCCCAGGATCATGACAGTTGGACTACCAACTGGATGGCTTTGGCCCATAAGGCCCAAGCCCAAAACATATTTATGGAACGGATAAAGGATATCTTCTAAATTAGGAGGATATTTACCAAATATCCGATATAGGCGGACACGCCTTGGAGTAAGGAACAAGTAACCCTTATCGGTTACTTGCCTATAAATAGAGGGAACCCTAACCCTCGCAGAGGTACGATTCATAAAAGCAATCCTAACTCTTCTCACAAACCCTAAAACTACGATTACTTACTCTCACGCCGGAGGATAATCGGGGGAGACAATCCCTCGATAAGCCTAACGGTGTTTGTTTCTTTCTTAGTGCGCAGGTCTCAAGCAATTGATACGAAGGAAGGAACCCAAACAAGGAACGCCCAACTTTTGTATCAACAAGTGGCGCCATCCGTGGGACCATACACTAAGGACTAGAATGACGAAACACAAAAATTCATCTAAAGGGACTCCACAGTTGGATAAGGCTCGTGGTGAACCTCCAAGAAGGAACTATCCTGATGCACCTCCTCGGCAGAACACTGGGACAACCAGTGCGCCTGGACGGCAGGAGGCAGAAACCACCACGATCCTTCCAACGGGAGATGCACCCCCTGCAACCGCTCAGGCTACCACGGTAGTCCCAAACATTGAGGATCTCCAGCGCACCCTCTTTGCAACTCCCCACCAAGTAGCGATCGCTGTGGACAACACAGTGCCGAATGCGCCTGATAGGGGAAGGGTGTTCACCACGTTGGAAGATACCCCTGCACTGGAGGAAAATCCCCCTTCCTCGGACACAAGGTTGAAAGACCTTGTAGCTCAGAACTTTGAAACCTTGAGCACTCTCCTACAGGAAGAAGGACGAAGAAGGTTACGAAACCGACTAGACTTCGATGGAGACTCCTCCCTGCGCCATGAAGAGCGCGATAATAACAAGAGGCGTATCAGTGCAAAGGCTAGGCTCGGTACGCCATCAAACTCACAATACTCGGACGAACGAGTAGGCAGCGAGAGACACACCAATGTCCATGCCCGACTAGGTGCTCGCAAAATACATGACAGACTGGGGCGCCGCCACTCACCTAGCGAAGGATCTTCTAGGAGGATCCACGAAAGACTAGGTGATAGGATACCCCACGATGAAAGCTTCTCGAGTTCAGAAGAACAACGGCGTAAACGTCGTAGAGGAAGCAGCTCTCCCACAGACAACTCCTCGGACAACGAGGATAGTGACACTGGACACTGGAAGTCCAAAGGGAGACGTCGCAGGGACGATGATGACATATCCCGTCCTTGGCGTCGACAAACAGTCGACGCTTTCACAAAGCGCATAAGCAACTACTCTGACGACAGAAAGAGGCGAATGCCCCCCAATGTGAAAACGTATGATGGGTCAGGTGATCCGGATGATCACCTAAAAGTCTTCGAAGCAGCAGCGCACATCGAAAGATGGCCACAACCAGTGTGGTGTCATATGTTCAACTCCACATTGGTGGGAAACGCACGGAACTGGTTCAACAAACTCAAACCAAGAAGCATAGACGGGTTTGAAGAGTTACGGAAAGCATTCCGCCTGAACTTCACACAAAGAAGGAAGTGCGCAAAAGAACCAGTTGAATTGGCTAGAGTAAAGCAGCGCCAAGGCGAGTCAATACCCGCCTATATGGAACGCTTCAAAGATGAGTGCATGAACATTAAATCATGTCCTGAAATACTAAAAATTTCAGGGTTCATGAATGGTATTCACAACCGGGACCTTATCAAAAAACTAAACGATAAGACCCCCCAAACCTTTGATGAACTCATGAAGCGCACGAGGTCCTTTGTCCAAGGTGAAGCCGCAGCTGCGGATAGCAGGGCAGCATACCAGAACTACAAGCCGCAAGACCAGTCAAGGAAACAATCCAATGACCAGGGAGGCAGTTCCAATAAAAACTATCGCAAGGAAGGAGGTGCAAGGGGAAACGACAAGTATACCCCACTAACAAAAACTCCACGAGAAATATTTGCGACAGAGGGAGCGAACTTCCCAAAACCCCCACCTATACGCACACCTGAAGCAAAGCGCAGTGGGACAGGATACTGCGACTACCATGGGCAAAAAGGGCACGCAACAAACGACTGTGTCCAACTAAAGCAACTAATTGAAAAGTTAGTTAAGGAAGGCAGATTGGACCACTTAGTCAAAAACATTAAGGAAGGAAAAGACAAGAGAAGTGGAGACAAAAAGGATGCACCTAAAGACAAGGTGGATACAATATACATGATTCAATCTTGGCAACGCAGTATCAGGCAAAAGGTGACACAAAAGTTCTCCACTCACAGAGAAATTTCCTTCCCTAAGTTGACCGCGGACAACGCAGTGGCAGAGCCATTAACAATCGAAATACAAGCGGGAGGACACGTCATCCACCGCATGTACATCGATGGAGGAGCCTCAGCTGAGATAATGTACGAACATTGCTTCAAAAGGCTAAAACAAGAGATTCAAAACCAGCTAATCCCAGCTGCGACATCTCTAACAGGCTTTACAGGGGAAAAGATATGGCCGATAGGACAACTACGCATGCTCGTAGAAGTCGGAGATGAGGAACACTCCACTACGGCGTGGATGAACTTCATGGTCATTAGATCTCCATCGCCATACAATGGCATCATTGGGAGAACAGGCATCTCAGCGCTCCGCGCAGTACCGTCCACAGCGCACGGAATGCTAAAATTCCCAGTGGAAGGGGGAATCGTTACCCTCTACAATAATGCTTTACCCCCAGAAGAGTGTAACACGGTTACATACGAAACAACACCTGCCAAAGAGCACGGCACACCAAATGCACCAAACCTGAAGATAGCGATCCACCCGGATTATCCTGAACAACAGGTATCGATAGGAGGATCACTATCAGAGAAAGGGAGAACTGCCGTGTGCGCACTCCTTCAGAAAAATCTAGATATCTTCGCGTGGGAACCGAAACATATGACTGGTGTACCCCGGTCTATTTCAGAACATAAACTTCAGATCCGACAAGGGTACCCACCAATAAGGCAGAAAAAGCGCGGTCAGGCTCCAGAACGCGCGAAGGCTATCCTGGAAGAAGTGCATAAACTCGTGGACGCAGGTATCATGCGGGAAGTATACTACCACGACTGGCTCTCTAATCCAGTCATGGTAAAAAAGAGTGATGGCAGTTGGAGAATGTGCGTGGATTTCACGGATCTCAACAAAGCATGCCCACAAGACTGCTATCCACTGCCCGAGATAGACTGGAAGGTGGAATCCTTGTGTGGGTATCCTTTTAAATGCTTCTTAGACGCATACAAAGGGTACCATCAAATCCAGATGGCCAAGGAGGACGAGGAAAAAACAGCCTTCCACACAAGTCAAGGCGTCTTTTGCTATACAAAAATGCCTTTCGGGTTGAAGAATGCAGGAGCCACCTATCAACGATTGGTAGATAGCGCATTCGAAAAACAAGTAGGCCGCAATCTAGAGGTATATGTTGATGATTTAGTCATAAAGAGCCATACAGAGGACGAAGTAGTGCGCGACATTGAAGAAACATTCAATACACTACGACGAATCAACATGAAACTAAACCCAAAAAAATGCACCTTCGGCGCCACTGAAGGTATGTTCCTAGGGTACCTCATAGAACCGGATGGCATTAAGCCATGCCCTGAAAAGACAGAAGCGGTCATAGAGCTCCCTTCACCGCGAACGCTTAAGGAAGTACAGTCCTTAAACGGGAAACTGGCGGGCCTGAATAGGTTCCTATCCAAATCAGCAGACAAGTCCTTACCCTTGTTTAAAACACTCAAGAAGTGTACAAAAAAGGGTGACTTTCGCTGGACTACTGAAGCGGAAGAAGCATTCCAACAACTCAAACAAACGATAGCGGCACTACCAAAGCTAGTAGCACCCCGACCAGGGGAAGAGTTGATAATGTACTTATCCGCTACACATGGAGCTGTGAGCGCGGTACTATTAACAGATAGGGATTCAGTACAAACACCTGTTTACTTTGTAAGCAAAGCACTCAAGAAGACGGAGATTAACTATAGCCCGATGGAAAAGTTGGTCCTAGCACTGGTATTCGCAGCCAAACGATTGCGCAGGTACTTCCAAGCGCACCCAATCGTGGTCATCACAGACCAACCCATCAAACAGGTGATCTCCAAACCTGAAGCATCTGGCCGCTTACAAAAATGGAGTGTATTATTGGGAGAATATAACATCACCTACAGACCGCGTACCGCAGTCAAGGGGCAAATACTCGCGGATTTCATCATCGAGAAACCGGAGAGCGAGGAGACAACGCAAATACCAAAGGTGGATTTGCAAGAGCCGTGGATCCTGTTCACGGACGGGTCATCATGCGTAGATGGATCAGGCGCAGGACTCATCCTTACAAACCCAGAGGGAATGGAATTCACATATGCCTTACGCTTTGAGTTCACTGCCACAAATAATGAGGCAGAATACGAGGCATTAATAGCTGGGATTCGAATAGCAATGCGAATGGGTGTACGTAACCTAGAAGCAAATGTCGACTCTCGCTTAGTAGCCAATCAAGTATCAGGGGAATACGAAGCCAAGGAGGACAACATGATCCAATACCTGGAGAAAACAAAATCCTTGATCCAAGGATTCGACAGATTCACGATCAAGCAAGTCCCGAGGGGAGAAAACAAAAAAGCAGACGCGCTAAGTAAAATTGCGTCCACAAGCTTCGCACACTTGTCTAAACAGGTATTGGTTGAAATCCTGAAGGACAAGTCGATCTCCGAGATGGAAGTATCCACGATCATAGAGGAAGATGGTCCTACGTGGATGACCCCCATCGTGGACTTCATTAAAAAAGGAAAACTACCCGAAGAAAAAAATGAGGCTCGACGGATACGTCGCACAGCACAACGGTTTGAACTTCGGGAAGGCATCCTATACAGGCGCTCGTTCCTACAGCCGTGGCTACGGTGTGTGGGACCCCTCCAAGCTAACTATGTACTCCGAGAGATCCATGCTGGTTCGTGTAGCATGCACTCAGGACCGCGCTCCATTGTGGCACGCGCGTTAAGGTCAGGATACTACTGGCCCACTATGCACAGAGATGCAAGGGACTTAGTGCGCAAATGCAGCGATTGCCAAGTGCATAGACCAATACCGCGCAAACCACAACATGAGCTAACACCCATAACATCACCATGGCCATTCTACAAGTGGGGGATAGACATCGCCGGACCTTTCCCTGTCGCCGCGGGCGGAGTAAAATACCTCATTGTAGCAATCGACTACTTCACAAAGTGGATCGAGGCAAAAGCAGTCGCAACAATCACGGGCAACCAAGTGAAGCGATTCGTATGGGATAACATCGTATGTCGCTTCGGGCTACCCGGGGAAATAATCTCAGACAATGGGAAACAATTCGCAGAAAACCCATTCAAAGATTGGTGCGAGCAACTGAACATAACGCAACACTTTGCATCGGTGACACACCCACAGACCAATGGCCTGGTGGAGCGCGCGAACAGGAGTCTGGGCGAGGGAATAAAAATGCGCCTGGATAAACACAAAGGAAGGTGGGTAGAGGAATTATCCCATGTCCTTTGGGCACACCGTACAACCATTAAAGTTAGTAACGGGGACACCCCGTTCTCTTTAGTATACGGTACAGAAGCCGTCATACCGGCTGAAATCGGAATGCCAACCATCCGCACCGCGGAGGTTAATACAGCTACCAACGATGACGAGCGGCGCATAGATCTAGACCTACTAGAAGAGCGACGTGAACGCGCAGCTATACGAGAGGAAAAAGCCAAGTCAAAAATGAAGGGATACTATGATGCCAAAGTGCGCAGTACTTCATTCAGACCAGGTGACTTTGTATACCGCGAAAACGACTCAAGCCGCATCGAGGACACAGGGAAGCTGGGACCCAAGTGGGAAGGACCTTACGAGGTTACAGAAGCACTTGGGAATGGCGCGTACAGGTTACGCGATAAGGATGGGCAAGAGTTACAGCGAACGTGGAATGTTCGCAACCTCAAACGATGCTATCTTTAGACTAGGCTACGGCCCAACATGGACAAGCACTTTAGTACGTGCCTCAATAAAGATCCATGTAATATTACTTTTTTTTTTTTTTCTAGATAAGTATGTTCTTTTTTAAACTTGCAAGTATCAATAAAACAATCGCGGTTTCTAGCTAACTCCGCGACAAAAACTTTCTTTACATTGTTATTTAAATACTGTTTATATTTCAATGTGTTGGTCACGATACCTTTAAGCCCACGCGGCGTGCATGCATTACATAATACCCACGTTGGTAAAAAGGATAAGTTAACCTACCAATTAACTTGTTGAGTAAGAGGGTTGCAAACCCATCAACTTATGGATTACGTATCCTTGTTAAACAACTTGCGCTCAAGACGTTGACGCAAGCAACTTACGCACCTCACGATAGGCACGCGATAAGGCACACTGTGCGCGTTTAACAACTTAAAAAATCAAAACTCTTGATTCTTCAATACGACAAGTAATTAACATAGACAACTATGATTTTTTTAACCAAGTCAATGTACTTTCGCATAAGATTTGGGAATAAGTATTCATATCTAATTATGATACACTTAGCTAATTTTTTGATGTCTTCACACAAGGACAAATGAACCATACGCGAACAACACGTCATGGATAAATACAAGTGCTTGACAAAGTATAACATACGCCAAGTACATAAACGTGAACTTCCTTTTATATATGAACATATAAGTTTGTACAAAAGATAAGTCAAAAAGGTTACAAATATAAGAGCTAAATGCTCCAGGAGCGACTAAGGGTACTGGTGCCTCCACCCAAGGTTTCTTCTTTTGAAGCTTCAAGCTGCTGCAAGATGGCCGCATCTTTGGGGTCAACGGTTGCCACAGATACTGGAACACCGTCACTCCTAGGCAGATGAGCAGCGCCTATGCCGCACATCACTGCCTTCCCTTTTGCGCCTTTCTTCCTTGCGCACCTGGTAGCATGGCAATTCAAGGATCTTTGTAAGGTAACCTCCCTCTCAATGTGAAAAGGGTCTAACATATGACGTGGTTGGGCAAAGATGGGTACCTTCAACTGCGACACATCCGGCTTCAGAAAGAAGTCCGCCTGCTCCTCAGCCTTCTCTCCCAAATGGCGCGGAAGAGTCAACCCCGCCATAAGAACGTTGATAGGCTGATCTTGGTCACGCTCCAAAAGACCAATATGGGGAAGGTTAAGCTCCTTCAAACCCTTCATAGCCGCAGTAAGCTCCGCCTGCGCAGCTGCCTTGTACCACGAGATCTCGGTGGGAGGCACAGTCAACTGCCCGGCCTCAGCAAGCGCCTCGACAGCCAGAGCCTTACCATAGTCTTTAGCACGGTTTACAACCTTGCTAAAGGCGCCAGTAACCTCTGGGTGCTCCAGCGTACCCATGGCAGCAAGGCGCAGCCCATTGCTGATCAACCACCTAACAAACAGACAAAATACACAAGTATTAGTGGAAATATAATTACTTGCAAACAATGCAACACAAAGAACGAGGAAATACTTACCTACGCTCAGCAATAGACTGCATCAGGTGCGGATACAGTTCCTCGTCGTACTCTATGCTGAGCCTCTGCAGCCTCTCTTCCTGCTTGTTCAGCATCAACTGGATCCGGCTGCGGAACTCCTCCAGGTTGGCGTAGTGATCTCCAAGGTGCTGCTCAAAGTGCTTTAGCACCCACTTGGAGTCCCTCAGATAGCGCTCGTGACCAGCACGCTCCTGCTCCAGCTGCATCATCACGGCTATCTTCTGATCGCCCAAAATTTGCGCAGATTGCTCTGCGCGCTCCAGTTTAGCCTGGGAGCTCAGCTGCTCAGCCTTAGAGCTTGCTAAATCTGATTGGACGGCCTCCAGTTGAGCCGTCAAAGAGGAGATCCGCTCCTCATACTGGGAGCAAATACTCTCCACCGAGTAGTTTGCTCTAGCCTGCGCTACCAGCTCAGACTGGTGCGCAGCAACGGAGGCCAGTTCCTCCATCACAGAGTCAAATGACTTAGACTCTTGGCCAATATCCTTGGGAGAGCGCGCTGCATCAACAAAAGGACTCTCTTTCGGAGACCCCTCTCCATCGCTGCTGCTCCTCACATGTGGCGCAGCAACCTCCACATGTAGCTCAGAACTTTCCCCACCCGCGCCAGGTGCGCAGCTGCTCCTCACATGTTGATCACTGCACCATAGTTAAACATAACTAAGTGTTAGTATATGGAAACAATCCAAATACACCAAACACCAAAAAGCATGAACTAAATACTCACATGTGCGGGGGGGACAGGGGCGAACTCTTCTCAGATTCAGAAGCCGTCACGGACTCTTTTAAATCCGTCACGGACTCCTTCAAGTCTCCTGAGCCCTCACTGCGCCACAGATGGAAATAGTTAGATAATAACTCAAAAAAAAAAGAGAGTGACTAAACAGACTCACCCAAGGGAGAAAGCTACAGATTCAGTCTCAGAACGCGGTCTCTTAGAAGACTCCGCACCATCACTATTACCATCAGCCGCCCTCCTACGCTTCAGCTGAACAACCTCCTCCTCCGACTCATCTGAGTCAACACGGATGATATTCTCAGACGGGGGGGAAGGCTGCGCTACAGTTGGGGTAGGCTGCGCTTCCGTCACGACCGGCTGGGGTGGAGGGACCTGCTGAATGGGGACAGCCCTAGCAGGAGAACCCTCAGGTTCAGGGACGACCAACTCTGTCACGCGCTTCCGCGTTGCCTCCAATATGGGGTCTTCCCCATCCCTCAGCGGACGCACCCCAACAGCAACGGACTTGGGGTCTTCCATCTCTACCAGCCCGAACAAATCCATCTCTGCGCAAATAACATAAACATGTTACATAAAGGATATGGACAAAGAAAAAGGCTTACAAAAATAGAGAAGGCAGGATGAGCACCAACCCGAACCATCCGCGGCTATAAACATGGGGACACAATCAGGCGGGTCGAAATAATTACGACTGATGCCCATGTGCACCAGGAACGCCTCAGGGTACGGCCTGATATGGAGGCGGTTTGCGTCAATAGTCCGCGCATGATCCAGGTTGTACCACGTGTCTAAAGGGCGCTCATCCTTCTCCAACGACAACTTGGTATGAAAGGGAAAGTCAAATGGAAAGATAGCAGAATCAATCCAAAAGAACTTTTCCCTCCAGTTGGGAAGCTTGTCCACTTTCTTCGCAAAACATTGAAGCGCGCCTACGCGCTTCGTGAACGTTATCCACCCGTTTAACCACGTAGTGCGATAAAACGCACGGAAAAGGTGGAGGGTGGGAGGAATTGCCAATAAACGACAGTTAACCTCAAAATTGGATATTTTCCCAGCGCCTAAGGGGTGCAACTGGGAAATAGGAATGCTATAGTATACAAGGATATCCCTCAGGAATACGGTGATGGGCACGCGATAATTCGCCCATTCGAAAAATCGCGTGTATACACCCACCTTCCCTACGGGATAATCCTCTATGGTATCCTCTGGATCCGGTACCACCGGATTCAGATCCAAGGGTATATAGTAGTCCGTGAAGAACTGTTGAAGTTCTTCCTCGGACATATTGGAGTGGCACTCTCTCAACTGAATAACCATTTTTCAAACGTGGGCGCAGGTTACCTTGATTTAGAAAATAAGGGTTGCGGCGGAAAGAAGGTATTTAATTTTTGGAGAGAAATTCACACTTTTTTCACTGTGAAAAACACGGTAAAAATGAAGTGGTATTTATATGTTTCCCACTCACCACCGATGACTGACACGTGGATCCCACTAACTCAGAGTATGTGGCTGGGGTTTGAAACGGCACGGGACACGTGGATAGCGTTCCCGTTTCCCGAGGTGAGTGATCTAAACTCTTTTAGCTAGATTCATTGCACATCCCTTTTGGCGGCAAACGACTTGAATTCTTCCCGCGCACGCGTTGGGAATAATTTGGGCATTGTTAAGTCTAGCATCCGCACCCTTTGTCGTGCGCACACTAGACTGGGGGGACATGATGACGTATAGTCTACACCGGGTCACGGACCCGATTAGTAACCAATACTAATATTTAAGCCCGCTACGCGTGGCCCAGGATCATGACAGTTGGACTACCAACTGGATGGCTTTGGCCCATAAGGCCCAAGCCCAAAACATATTTATGGAACGGATAAAGGGATATCTTCTAAACAAGGAAGATATTCACTAAGCAATATCCGATACTCAGCGAACGCCTTGGAGTAAGGAACAAGTAACCCTTATCGGTTACTTGCCTATAAATAGAGGGAACCCTAACCCTCGCAGAGGTACGATTCATAAAAGCAATCCTAACTCTTCTCACAAACCCTAAAACTACGATTACTTACTCTCACGCCGGAGGATAATCGGGGGAGACAATCCCTCGATAAGCCTAACGGTGTTTGTTTCTTTCTTAGTGCACAGGTCTCAAGCAATTGATACGAAGGAAGGAACCCAAACAAGGTACGCCCAACTTTTGTATCAACATTATACTTGTTTGTTAAATTGTACAGTAATTATTCTATTAAGACATAGATAGAAATGAGGATGTATAAGTAATGTTGCTATACTATTACTCGGTAATTGTTTATATAATTACTTTCAGTATGCCCATTTTTACCCCCTGCGACCCCGCCTTGAATGAGTAGAAAAGTTGTTTAAGGTGTTTGTCTAAGCTTGTTGTATACAAATCAGGTATGGTACCAAAATAATTACTGTGGATGCTTGCTCAGCCTTTTACGCAGCTTTTCATATTTTTGGAAACTTTACCCATGCCTTTGTACATCTGTAAACAACACAAAAAGCAGTCATCAAACAAAAGGGTTATAGACAAAATATGAAAAAGAAGGATAAATATATTAAAAGAAAGTTACAACATTAACCAAAATTAAAAGAACTTCCTAGAAAATAACTTATTTCTGTTTGATGTTTGTTTATCTTTATGTAACTTATAATTTGCAGTATGAGTTTTGATTTCTTTATCTCTTATACAAGTTAAGTATAGTAAAGTTGCAAAACTATTTTTCCTAACTATGTTGTTAAAATGTAAAACTGTAGAAGTAGGTTCTCGTTTCCCATAAACTTTTTTTTATGCCTGAAGTTATATATTTACGTAACAACTTCAATCTTTTATCACACATCCTATCCCACATCGCTTAGATGAAGAAGATGTTGCTAGTAAATATACAATAGTGTTGATGGATTGTGTGTGATTGGAATAATATTGTGTTTTCAAATCTTCTTGCATGAGTCTCTAATATAAAAATTTAGAGGGTTATGATAGATTATTTGAAAGCTTGTATGAACTCCAAGCTTTTTATTTTGTTAGTGATACATGCACATAATGCTTCAATAAAATTTATCAGTAAATAAACTGATAAAAATGTGTAGTTGACCAGATTGTACTTGGTTTATGGATTAAAATAGTGGAAGTTGGTGATTTCAACATTTGGGGAAGTACGTTTGAAGACTTAAAAATAAGAGTTTGATCTTGTTTTCCATAATTAACTTGCTGGCAAATGCTAAAACACTTTTAAAAATTATGTTTCCTTACGAGTTCATTGTATAAAATAATGTACTCTGGACATAATTAATTAAAGAAAGGCGTATTTATTTGCCCCACAAAGTAGATCCACGACTACCATTAGGAGCCTGAGATGGTAAAAGTGGTGGGTGGCCTTCTTTTTGGCTCCCATTACAAACGGCTATTTTGTCATCACACAAACAATTTGTTGTTTAATTGTTTTAAACTAGTTACAACTAATACGGTAGCTAAGTTAGCGAAGGTTTTGTACAAAAGTCTTTTGTGATAACTAAACATGACGATAAAGGTAAATTGGAAACATACAATTTTAATTTTTTATTTGAATTTTTCGTTCGGGAGTCTCATCATTTTGAAGTGAGAGTTTAAAAAATGTATTTGAGAAGGCGTAGTAAGTGTTTTCGAGTGTAGTATATCGGTTAGACGGTGTGTTTGGATGACTGCGGAAGTAAATTTTGAGGCCTCAAAAATTTTGAGACCATGTGGGACGGTTATAAAGACTCGCCCGACACTGCTTGATCCGCAGTGAGGCGTGTTAGATGATGACGAGACTAGCAGGCGTCGTCAATACATGTATTTATTACGGTCATTCCTGCTATAAACTTTTTCTTAATCACCGCTGTTACTGTTGCGTACAGTGTATGGGATTGAGTGACAGCATCGTAGTTAAATGCTAAGTAGAGGTGGCAGACGCAGCTGGAATTCATAAGTGGTATTTTTGTCTTTATGTGGCTTAACAAGATAAAAAAAAAAAAAAAAAAAAAAAAAAAAAAAAAAAAAAAAAAAAAAAAAAAAAAAAAAAAAAAGTATGAATAATAAATTATAACGGTATATAACAATGCTTTATACACGAACAAATCAAATGCACACCATTCCATTTTATTATAAAAGAAAAATGCAAAATGTGGAAAAAATGAAAAGTCAAGCAATGTAAAATATTGAAAACCTTAAATATAAATAAATAAAAGAAACTATTGTAATTTTAATGCAAATAAACCAAAAAAAACTTAAAATTGAGGAATGTAAAAGTGGTAAATTCGGTAATGAAATGATGTACATTAATGGCAACGATATGTTTAAAAAGAAAACTATTAATACACACAAAAAAGCGAGTTGACCCGGGACACTTCAAACCTGACGCCTTGACCCGGTTTATTGGACCCGTTTTTTCGACCCAATCCGTGGAGTTGACCCTGTTTAAATTGACCCATTTTTGGACCGGAACGGTTCTACCTGTTGAACCATCCGGGTCGAACCGGGTTTCAAAACATTATGTTTAATACTCAAATCCTCAAACTTTTATTATTTTCGTTTATAACCTATAAATTTTTTTTATCATTAAAATATCTGCCGCTATAAAATCCCGTTACTATGCACGGTACTCGTCTAGTCTAAAGAAGAGTGTCTAACTTTTACATTGTAACGAATTAAAATATTTATCAAAGATGAAAATAAAATGTTATTGATGCATAATATGCCTGCATCGCTAACAAAATAAAAAGCTTGGAGTTCATACAAGCTTTCAAATTATCTATTATCACCCACTAATTTTGTATATTAACGGATGACAACATACATTTTGAAAACACAATATTATTCCAATCACGCACAATCCCATTACTATTGTATATTTACTAGCAACATCTTCTTCATCTAAGCGATGTGGGATAGGATGTGTAATAAAAGATTGAAGTAGTTCCCAACAAAAAGATTGTAAGGAAAAATAAAAGCAATTTACTAATCCATTTTAAATACATCATTACTTAAGTTCTTTAAAGAAATACTAGTAGTAGTTATGCAAACCTGAACCCCAACACAGCTAAACGGTCTCTCTTTTTTGGTTGGATTTTTCATCATGATACCTCGTGGGGAAGTATATAAAAGCAATCTATGGACCCAAAGGTTGGATAAGATCAAGACCGTTACCTTTTATGTTCGTTTTATTGTTTCATTACACAACTACGGATGTTGGTGCTATCATGAGTTACTCAAATAATTTGGTTGTCGGACAAATTAATATTAAAAAAAAAACAGTAAGTACAAATCTATGAAAGATATAGACATTCGTTTATGCGAACTGTTAGTTTGTTACATTATGCTTGTAAGCAGGGCCGTCTTTGAAAGTGTGTAGGGTGGACGATTTTGGCCCATGGCCTTAAAAATTTTAAAGATTCTAAAATTTGTCTCATTAACAATTATATGTATGTGTAGTTGTGTACACATGTTTTTCATAAAGAAAAAAGTATTTGGATGTGAAAATATCTTAGCTAAGTAACATCTTAAACGTTTAGAACTTTAGATAACTAATTGCATTATTTTTTATGAACGATGACATTTTATATATAACATTTATTTTAAAATAACTCATTATGTAATTTCGTTAAAGCCTTCAAAAATTAAAAAAAATTCAAGATACGACCCTAATGGTAAGTCCTTCATAAAAAAGGTACCTGATAAAGTTAGTCACGAGTATAAGTAAAACAAAGTGATTGGAGATTTAATTCATAAATTTGACTAACATGGAAATTTATTTATCATACTCCACAGTGGATACAAATCCTTGCCAATGAAATATAGAACAAGTTTTATCACAAATACAAAATATATTTGAGTAATCTAGTAGTAGTAACTTTCTGTATTAATAAAGTTCAGTTAGCACAAAATGAAAATTATTTCATTAATCCCATAAAGTACAAACTAAAAATAAAGAGAAATGATAGATATACCTAAAAGTAGACCTAAAAATGGACTTAAAAACATGTGACATAATCCTGAAAAGTTGTAAAATAAGTGGATCCATGTCTGCAGCCATGTGTCTTTAGGTCCATGGTCTATTTTTAGGTCCATCTAACGTTTGTTAAAAATAAATAAACCCTATGTCTCTCTCTAGAAAGCAGAAGCTACATTAAAAAACCTATATTCCCAATGTCTTGTTGCCTTAAACCATCTTGACTTTACCTTTCTTCAATGCTTTCCATCTCTTCAAACACAACTAGTCCATCCTCACTCACACTCTTTCACACACACACAAAAACATATCCTCTCTCTCTCTAAAAACCAAACTCACCAACTTTGTACTACTTGCTGTTTTACTCATAGGTAACACACATCTTGAAATGTTGTTAAATGTTTATTTTGTTTCAGTTTTCTTGATACTATGCAACTCACATTTTATAGTCCATGTAAGTAGCTTAAATGATGAAGGGTATACTCTTTTGAGCTTTAAGCAGTCTATTACCCAAGACCCTTTAGGGACTTTAAGCAACTGGAACTATTCAGATGAAACTCCTTGTTCATGGAATGGTATTGCATGTACACAACAAAAAGTTAGCTCAGTTAGTATACCTAAGAAAAAGTTACTAGGGCTAATGTTTGCTGTAGTTTGTTTAATGTATGTTTAAATTTTAGTTATTAATATATAAGTTGTGTTTTGTTAAGTATTAAATGAAATATTAGATTTAGTTGAGGGTTGAATTTGAAAATAGTTGAAGTTAATGTGTTAAAGCTGAGTTATTGCTGAGTTATTGATGTGGGTGTTGAGTTATTGTGTTGAGTTATTGTGTTAAAGCTGACGTGACTCTAACGTGGCGCTGAGTTATTTTATAACCCACGTTATTGTTGCTAATGCTCTAATGGTAAGTCCTTCATAAAAAAGGTACTTGATAAAGTTAGTCACGAGTATAAGTAAAACAAAGTGATTGGAGATTTAATTTATAAATTTGACTAACATGGAAATTTATTTATCATACTCCATAGTGGATACAAATCCTTGCCAATGAAATATAGAACAAGCTTTATCACAAGTACAAAATATATTTGAGTAATCTAGTAGTAGTAACTTTCTGTATTTAATAAAGTTCAGTTAGCACAAAATGAAAATTATTTCATTAATCCCATAAAGTACAAACTAAAAATAAAGAGAAATGATAGATATACCTAAAAGTAGACCTAAAAATGGACTTAAAAACATGTGTCATAATCCTGAAAAGTTGTAAAATAAGTGGATCCATGTCTGCAGCCATGTGTCTTTAGGTCCATGGTCTATTTTTAGGTCCATCTATCATTTCTCAAAAATAAATACCCTATGTCTCTCTCTAGAAAGCACAAGCTACATTAAAAAACCTATATTCCCAATGTCTTGTTGCCTTAAACCATCTTGACTTTACCTTTCTTCAATGCTTTCCATCTCTTCAAACACTAGTCCATCCTCACTCACACTCTTTCACACACACAAAAACATATCCTCTCTCTCTCTAAAAACCAAACTCACCAACTTTGTACTACTTGCTGTTTTACTCATAGGTAACACATCTTGAAATGTTGTTAAATGTTTATTTTGTTTCAGTTTTCTTGATACTATGCAACTCACATTTTATAGCCCATGTAAGTAGCTTAAATGATGAAGGGTATACTCTTTTGAGCTTTAAGCAGTCTATTACACAAGACCCTTTAGGGACTTTAAGCAACTGGAACTATTCAGATGAAACTCCTTGTTCATGGAATGGTATTGCATGTACACAACAAAAAGTTAGCTCAGTTAGTATACCTAAGAAAAAGTTACTAGGGTTTATCTCACCTGTTCTTGGATCTTTGTCTGAGTTAAGGCATCTTAATTTAAGGAATAATAAGTTTATGGGTGAGTTACCTTCTGAGTTATTTAGAGCTGATAAGCTGCAAAGTTTGGTGCTTTATGGTAATTCTTTATCTGGGTCAGTGCCAAATGAGGTTAATAGGCTTAGTTACCTTCAAACATTGGATTTATCTAGTAATTTCTTTAATGGGTCACTACCCATGTCTTTGATTCAGTGTAAGAGGTTAAGGAGTCTTGATTTGAGTCAAAATAATTTAAGTGGTGTCATACCTGATGGTTTTGGGTCTAGTTTGGGGTATCTTGAAAAGCTTGACCTTTCGTTTAATCGGTTTTCGGGTGAGATTCCTAAGGATTTAGGGAACTTGTCTAACTTGCAAGGGACTGTTGATTTGAGTCATAATATGTTTAATGGGTCGATTCCGCCTAGTCTTGGGAATTTGCCTGAGAAGGTGTATATTGATCTTACTTATAATAATTTAACTGGGCCGATTCCTCAAAATGGTGCTTTGGTTAACCGTGGCCCGACTGCTTTCATTGGAAATGCTGGTTTGTGTGGCCCGCCGTTGAAGAACCCTTGTTCTCCTAATGATTCTAGTTCACCGTCTTCGTATCCTTTTCTACCTAACAATAATCCAGGAGAGACTAGTGAAAAGGGCCGAAAGGGGTTGAGTAAAAGTGGGGTGATTGCGATTATTGTTAGTGATGTGATTGGGATTTGCTTAATTGGTTTGATTTTATCGTATTGTTATTCAAGAATATGTCTATGTGGTAAAAAGACTAATGGGTATGAAAAAGGAGGTAATAAAAGAAGAAACGAGTGTTTATGTTTTAGGAAAGATGAGTCGGAGACGTTATCTGAGCATGTGGAGCAATATGATCTTGTGGCATTAGATACGCAATTGGGATTTGATTTAGATGAGTTGTTAAAGGCGTCGGCTTTTGTTTTGGGGAAAAGTGGGATTGGGATCGTTTATAAGGTTGTGTTAGAAGATGGAGTTACCTTGGCTGTTAGAAGATTAGGAGAAGGTGGTTCTCAAAGGTTTAAGGAGTTTCAAACCGAGGTTGAAGCAATTGGGAAGCTTAAGCATCAGAATATCGTGACTCTAAGGGCTTATTATTGGTCGGTTGATGAGAAGTTGCTTATCTATGATTACATTTCTAATGGCAATCTTGGCAGTGCAATTCATGGTAATTCTCTTGCGTAAATTTTATTTTACTGCATTTTTTTTATTATATAACTTGAAACTGTATTATAAAGCTAGTTATGTTCGATATTTCTAAAAACGAAAGTAGCATATGCGGGGTGTTCGGATATGCATTTGGAAAGAGATTGCATAATATTGAATAGTCAAAATCTAATAATTAGGTGTAAAAAAGTATTTGTAAAACATGAATATATATAATAACTGTAAAATTTCATTTTTGTAAGACAAAGTTATGTATTGTGAAATGGAATAAAATTTTCATCTTATTTGGATTAAAACATGGTAAATAAGTAAATTTTAGTTTCCCTTCAGATAATCATTTTTCTTGTAGCATATTATTGGTCCTTTATATAATGAGATAACTGGAAATCAAGTTTTATATGAGCACTGGAATTTTATTGTTGGGACTTTAGGTCGCATTAATCAGAATATCAGATAACCAGTTTTAGAAGCAAGTTCAAGCATCCCACAAACACATTGGACATGATACTGTATCCATACTCTGCACGTTGGCACAAAATTGTGAACTATTCTGATGATATTGTTTATTTCAGGAAAGCCAGGTGTGCCATCTTTCGTTCCACTTTCTTGGCCCGTACGTCTGAAGATAATGAGAGGAGTTGCTAAAGGTCTAGTCTATTTACATGAGTTTAGCCCCAAAAAGTATGTTCATGGTGACCTAAAACCTTCAAACATTTTACTCGGTCCAAACATGGAGGCCCAAATCTCTGACTTCGGCCTTAGCCGCCTCGCTAACATAGCCGGTGGCGGCACACCCGTCCTTCAATCTGCTCGAGTGGTCTCAGAAGTTGCAACCACTACCACAACTGCAACTTCAGCTTCAAATATCGCCACATCTTACTATCAAGCGCCCGAAGCTTTCAAAGTAGTGAAACCTTCACAAAAATGGGATGTTTACTCTTTTGGTGTTGTGTTACTAGAAATGATCACTGGAAAAACGCCCGTCGTACAAGTAGGCCCAGAGGAAATGGATATTGTGCAGTGGATTCAGATGTGCATTGATGATAAGAAACCACTTTCGGATGTTTTGGACCCGAGTTTAGCTCAAGATGTTGATAAAGAAGAAGAGATTATTGCTGTTTTGAAGATTGCGATGGGCTGCACTCAAAGTAATCCCGAACGGAGACCCTCAATGAGACATGTTGCTGATGTTTTGGACAGATTGAGTCAAGATTGAATGGTATGAAAACAAAAAGAAGGATTAAAAGTATTGGGTTGGTTTTGCATATTTTGAAAGTGGAAGGGTGTGTTATGTAAATCTTATGAGGGGATGGGAGAAAGTATTATTTTATTTAACTTTTTTNTTTTGTTGTTTTTTCTTTTCATGGTTTAGTTGGATATTTAATTGTTAATTTTTAATGTATATTTTGGAAAACACATGTGGTGTCATTGGTCTTAATGATCCATTTTATTTACTTTTGACTTATGGTTTTCTGCTTGTCTTGATTTGTCAAATTTTACACACATGTTGAAATATTTTAATTTATGTTTGGTATATTTATGTAGTAGGCTGAAATGCTGAATTGTCCGCGTGTCTTGCCTTAAAGGTTCGTTTGTCTTGGCACCATTTTTCGTTGACAACAAATCAATAATGTAATTTGGGTCCAAGTCCAACTTAAGGTAAATGTGTAACTTGTATATAAGATTGTGAGTTTGTATTTTGTAAGTTTAACTTCTTATGAAGTATGCAGCTTGCATCTAACTTGATACTGATACTTAAGTTACAAGTAATTGTACTATAATCGTAATGTATTTATAAACATCTATTTGGAACAACAAAATAAACCTAAGAAAATGTTTGCTTTGAGAGGTAAAAAGGCGGTTGAAAATAAAAAATGTCTGCTAACGTTTACGGGAGAAAACCTTTTTCAGATTAGTGAAAAAGTAAAATACTTGAATACTACCCCCGAAAGTACTTGTTTGTTTTCGACTATTTTAAGATGTCTTTGATTGCAATTGCTTTCACATTTTATATTATTTATGAATTTTTGAATCATATACTACTTTTCCAAAGTTCAAAAGACACGTCATTGTTGAATGGCAATCAAGTAGTTGATTGGAAGAAGTTTCTTGCCACAATTAGCCCGTCATTCATGCCTTGACCACTCTACTGGCTTTTGCCATATTTTGCATACATTTTCATCGATTTTTGTTTCTTAAATTGATTTTGTTAAATATATCCCTAAGGGCTGTGTCGTTGAAAACATGCAAATATAGTGGTACATTAAAGTGGTTGGGAGTATTTATTTACAAGGGGTTGGTGGTTTTGCTTTGTCGAGTTATATCATGCGGGTTAGTGCAAATCAACATTAAAGGATCATAACGCTTTGTCGAGTTTTTGTTGGAGCATTCTTGTTGTGGGTTTCGCTTCTAAATAACCTTGTTAGATTTCTTTCACCATACCATGTGTGAGGTTTGAACTGAGATAATCTTAAATATAAAATATTACTTAACTCTTGTGTACCGATTACAACTAGTGTAATACTCGTGCGTTGTCCGAGTAAACTGTTTTGGTAATGGCTTCCTTCCTTTTAATCCTTTTCATGTAAACAACATTGCTAAGAAAATCATTTTCATGTGACGTGGATAAAGTAGAATAAGATATTATTAAATTTAACCTTCAATGAAAATATATGAGGTTATTATGTGCGTAATCGAGTTGAAAAGCCACATAATAATCTTTGTTGCCGCTAAGCATGAACTCTCAAAATAGTACAATACTCACGAGTTGCTCGAGTACAATAATGCCATTTTCTTTAATAAAATGGGTAACTCGTACTTATTCAAGAAAAATATAAATCATACCCCATTTTCAACTCTTAACGTGTTGATAACATATATCAGTAGGTGAATTAAATTCTAGCTAAAAACTATGGATCCGCCACACTGCCACACTAATAGTAACAAACTAACAAAGATAATCTAATATCTTTGTTGACATGGTCATAATAAAAATTTAAAAGAAAATATTTGTAAGGCTAATACAATTCTACTATAAACTTGGAATCCACCAAAACAAAATCATAGATACTGTCATGTCAACCAAAGGATCATTTGAGACATGCATGTAATGACGATGTCGATAAACTATGCTAAAGAATGATGAATGTGCAACTTCTGAAAATTGTTTACAACTTGTGAGCTCCTATAACTATTGCTACTACCACCAAAATTCCAAAACCACGTAAATATTATGAGACACTTAATAGAAGCAGCTAACCATACGCTCAAAACTCTGTTAAACGTAAAACATCGTTTTTCTTTTTTCACGTTTCTGTTTATTAGGGTTTTTTTTTCTTCCTTTAGGCGATTAAACACGTGTACAATACACTTAACCAAGTCATATTCAAAATCAAGGCTTAAGTGACAACATGTGGACCGATGGCCTTGTGATCCTATTTTAATGCTTGTAATTCTTATAAGAGAATTTACTTAAGTTTTATTTATGTTTGTTAAGTATGGGTCAAACTGGGTCAAAAGGCACATGTAATGTTTGGTTAATTCGTTAACCCAAACAAGCATTATTAGATAGTTATGACAGTTAGGATTTCACAGTTATTTTCGTTAGCAGTTATGAGTGAAACATCACAATGGTTGACTTTGTAACATTGTGTCGTTTCACCAAGTATAAATAGTTTAGGATCGAGTCAGTTTAATATAAGTCCTATTATTTTACTTTTACTTCTACATTGTATGTTCAATTTTGTCTCACAATCAAACACAGTCACACAAATCAAATCATGGTTAACATTAAGCATTTGATTGAAACCAACTGGCTTCAAACAAAACCTGTGACCAAATTTCAACAGTGGTATCAGAGACCACGTTCTGATCCTTAGGGGAAGCAGTTGCAAAGAAGTACCAAACACACCCTAAACAAACATTACTTACAAAGGCAAACACACCCAAACACCCCACAGTGGCCCAAACACAAAAAACACATTTCACCTGAGGGAAAGCAGTTACTCAAAACGAAAGTGGAGGAAGTTGTCTCATACAATTCCCTGAAAACAACAAAACCACCAGTGGGAAGCAGTTACAAGCAAATAGGAGAAACCAGTGGCTTGTCTAGAAGAATTAGGCGTGCATGTTGTTATGTTTGTAAGAAAAGAGGGCATGTGTATTGGCAGTGCATGATAAGGAGAAAGAAGTCATTACAGAAAGCAAGGAACCAAGTGTTGTGAATTCTACAACAACTAGGAAACCAGAAGTTCATGAAATCTTCAAGTATGNATTAGGCGTGCATGTTGTTATGTTTGTAAGAAAAGAGGGCATGTGTATTGGCAGTGCATGATAAGGAGAAAGAAGTCATTACAGAAAGCAAGGAACCAAGTGTTGTGAATTCTACAACAACTAGGAAACCAGAAGTTCATGAAATCTTCAAGTATGAACCAGAATGTGTACATGTTGCCACAGATTTCATGGTAGAAGGTTCATATCAAGGGAACTGGGATGACATATGGTATGTTAGCAGTGTCTATAAGAGACACATGATTCCCATGAAACATTTGTTCAAAATAATGATACAAAGGTTCAAAGTAGAAGGGACAGAAGAAAGGGAAAAGAAATTTTTGATTTCTTATGGAATAGGAGAAGTGTATGTGGAGACAAATGAAGGAAAGATGGTAGTGTCAAATGTACTTTTCACTCCTGAAATTACATTAAACATACTTAGTTTGGATCAATTAGAAGAGCAAGGGTACATGGTGAGTTATGTGGGCAACAAGTGCAGGGTCAAATACATGTTTGATAACATGGAAGAAGCAGTTGAACAAGAAAACACCATAGAAGAAGAAACTGAGGAAAGCATCATTGAAAGTCATAACAGATTCTTAGATTTGGATCTAGATGAAGAATGCTCTTTGATCAAGGGAATAGAAGAATTGAAAATGAACAAGGAGGATGTTCATGATTATGTAGACAGTGAGTATTTAAGCATGAATGGGACACTGTATTTCATGAAGGTAAATACTTTCCAAAGGTTTATTGCATTTTTAGATTTAATAAAAATAGATAAATTGGTTTATGGGAATTGGGAAGTATCGAAAGGCAAATTCATGGAAATGCTTGAATGGTTCTATGTGGTATACTTAAAACAAGAAGTGCTAGGAGAATTACCACCAGTTATAGGGGTAATTAGGATTGATTTGTTGGCCTTGTATAAATTTGTGGATGCATTGGGTGGTTACATGGAAGTAACATTCAATGACAAATGGTACCAAGTTGCAAGTTTACTAGGTTTGGCATATGAACATCATGAGGCAGTCAAGGAAATGTATAAGGAATACATTGGCATGGTAAAAGTGTACTATGAGGAAGCAAAGAGATCAATGCATGGAGAACCAGGAAGTGTGGCAGAGGATTGCAGAGAAACTGCAGGCATGGAAGGACCACAGGTTGTTGCAAAGATGGATGCTGAAGTAAAAGAAATGCTGGATGAAACTCCAAGGAAAAGGAGCAAGACTGAGAAGGATGATGTAACCATGGAAGATGTCAAAATTGGAAGCAATTATGAACCAACAACTGAAGGAAAAGAAGAAAGCACAAGCAGCAGTGATGATTTTGTCATCATCACTTGAAGATGGAACCATAAAGGACATGAAAGATGACATTAAAGCATTAGGAGGGAGATTGTGATCCTATTTTAATGCTTGTAATGCTTATAAGACAATTTACTTAAGTTTTATTTATGTTTGTTAAGTATGGGTCAAACTGGGTCAAAAGGCACATGTAATGTTTGGTTAATTCGTTAACCCAAACAAGCCTTATTAGATAGTTATGACAGTTAGGATTTGACAGTTATTTTCGTTAGCAGTTATGTGTGAAACATCACAATGGTTGACTTTGTAACATTGTGTCGTTTCACCAAGTATAAATAGTTTAGGATCGAGTCAGTTTAATATAAGTCCTATTATTTACTTTTACTTCTACATTGTATGTTCTATTTTGTCTCACAATCAAACACAGTCACACAAATCAAATCATGGTTAACATTAAGCACTTGATTGAAACCAACTGGCTTCAAACAAAACTTGTGACCAAATTTCAACAGGCCTGTGCGATTATCAGGACTCCCGTACAGTCTTTATTTATACTTTATGCACGTTCCTGAAAACATTTTGATATCAAGAAATCAAATTACCTCCGTAGAAAGCACCTGCAACATGAAGCACTGATGCGCGTGATGTGTCGTTGCGGTTTAGCAGTGTTAATGCCTACTCAAGTTTTAAATTTATAAATAGCCGACTTATCAATAACACACACACTTAACGAGCAGTGTACCCGGTCAGTTTGTATATAATGGTAAGCAGAGTGTCGATCACTAAGAGTGGAACGTATTACCTAGTTATCTTAATCAATATTTTAATATCTAAGTTAGTTTTACAGTCTAATCTAACGAAAGGGGGTTTTAGCCTGAGAGAATGGCACAGTTTGGTTATTAATTAAACAGTAAATTAAACTAATGAGCACGAATCAGCGAATAGCATACACGTACACAGATAGATAATAGAGACAATAAGAAGACCTGTCCTGATAATTAAGCAGCTTATCACTTGTTTTATTGCTAGTTTTATATGAAGTGTATATAGTTAAACCTTTCTCGTTGGTTTCATTATATCGGCGAGTAAACCCATAATGATTACTTATGAATATCCTACTTATCCAAAGACATCGAATTAAATAGGCGAAGAAGGGGTATGGCAGCCCAAGCAGTGCTCAGCTAGACACAGAGGTAATCAATGCACTAATATAAATTCACCAAAGACATCAAACATATAAACTTTAATTGATGGGAAAACAATTTTAAGGCGGGCATTTGATTTTGCGTACTCACAAACTACCGGCCATCTATCCTGATGAATTAAAGCTTACTATTACAATAAAACAAAACTACTTAATGAATTGAATACATGCAGGACCTTTTTACAGCTCTAATATCTTCGTTTGGGGTGTGTCTTGTGTTGCTTGTTCGTCTGAATTCGACTCCTTAGGGTTATGGTGCACACAAAATTCGTCTAGGTCTTGGGGTATTTATAGTTTATGTCTGAGGGTTCAATGCGGCGCATGTAATGAGCAGATGCGGCGCATTGACTTAACTTCGCGTGGGGTCCAAGCTTATTATATTCTGGAATATTCGTACACCGCCTTTAGATGCGGCGTAACTTGAATCTTTATGCGGCGCATGTCCTTCAGTTGTCTTGGATTGTTTCTGGTCAAGTCTTGATGGTGATACGCCGTATGTCAATTGTGTGATGCGGCGTATCTGGAGTAGAACGAGCTTGATCTTCTTCTTTAACCAAAGTTTCATATGCAGCGCATGGTATAATTCCATGCGGTGCATTCTTCAAAGTCAGGCAATGGTCTTCGAATTCATCTGAGTAACTATAACGCCGCATAGACAACTCACTCTATGCCGCGTAGAAGACCCAAAGTCATCTGAAAAGACATCTTGCTCATTTTGCTACATAATTAGTCCAAAATCGCCAAGTTTCACCTTTTACCTGTTTTTACCTGAGAATCACTAAAGTAAACATTAAAGCACCGATTCTCATATATAATAAAGTAAAATAAGTTAAATAAATAGGATAAATGATGATAATAAAATGTACTTATTTGAGTTTATCAAGCACCAAATAATAACCATTAATAACTAACATCGAGCAGCTCCTCAGCCTTGTTGATAATGTTGCTCCCGTGATTCTTTCTAACTCCAACGATAGATGGGTGTGGTCTCTTGATCCATCAGGTGAGTTCTCGGTTAAGACAGCTCGTTCTTACATTGATGATTTCTTTTTGCCTACGGTTGGTGCTCCCACTAGATGGGTGAAGGTTGTCTCGATAAAGATCAATATTTTTGCTTGGAAAGTGAGTTTGGATAAGCTTCCATCGAGGTTAAACTTGTCTCTTCGGGGGATAGATATTCCGTCTATTATTTGTCCCATTTGTAGTTCCGCTGGAGAGTCTTGTTCTCACCTTCTCTTTTCATGCAACTTGGCTCGTCTTATTTTGCGTAAAGTTGCTCGATGGTGGGAATTAGATATTCCTGATTTTCATTCTTATGAAGGTTGGCTTGCTTGGCTTATTTCTCTTCGTCTTTCTAAAGGGCTTATAGAGGTGTTGGAAGGTGTCTTTTATGTTATGTGGTGGGTGGTATGGAAATTCCGTAATCAAGTCTTGTTTGGTGGTTCTCAACCACGTTTGGAGCTTCTCTTTGATGAGATTGTTTTATTGTCTTTTACGTGGTGCTTGATTCGTTGTGTTTTTGTGTCAAAACGTTATATCAAAAATACCAACAAACGTGAGGTCAATGTTATCGTGAGGACAACAAGACGTGGAGAAATACAAGTAAACCCTTCGTGAAAAGGATTACCTCGTAAACTCGTGCAATGTGATATTTTTAAGACCGGGAAAGTGATTTCCCGGGTCGTACCCCAACGAGGTGTGAATGGAAAGTTTCGAGAAAAGATCGAGATTAAAACCTTGTATGTTTGGTTGTGAAAGATTGTTTGGTGTTATGGTACGTTAAATTAACGGAAATTAGGAATAAAAGAACGAAAATGAAAATAAAGCAACCTAAATGGGAACAAAGGCAAATGGAAAACTAGGGAAGTCCTAAAATACTACGGAAAACATAATTAGGTAGCGGGAAATCATAAAACACAATTTAACAAATAAACGTGACGTTTATTTAAGATAAACGTCAACGCGCAAATTAAAATGTGAAATTTATGCTACAAAAGTCCTAAGGGTATGAAAACAATTTTTTTACGCACTAAATGACAAAAGAAAATTTTAGAAAAAAGAAAATTAAAAATTTGATAAAAATTCTAATTATTATGAATTAAAAACTAATTAACAATAATTAATTACTAATAAATGCTAAAACTATATAACTAATTCTGAAACTTTTTTGGAAATTAACTAAAGCTAATAGAAATATGAGAAAAATATAAAAATGGGGTGCACAGTGCAAATAAGCCAGAAAAATAAGCAAAAAGAACCTGATTATATATAAATAAGCATAACAGAATAAAGCATGTTAAATAATAAATTGTGCATTGTATAACTGAAAAAGTCCCAAGGGCAGTTGGCAGTGTGGTGTTGTGTTGTGTCTGTTTGAGCCAAGAGGTCTCAGGTTCGACCCTGACCTCTGGCTTTTTGCTCTTTATTTTTTTTTTATTTTTTTTCAACTTTTCTTTTGCAAACTCATTTTAACAACAAATATGAACATCTTTTGTGAAAGAGCTTTTGCTGAGAAGCTTTAAACAAGCTTATGACAAACTTAAAATCCCACAGTTGGGTGTTTTGTTTTTCAAATAAGCTTTTTGCATCAAATAGCTAACACAAGTGGTCACACAAGCCAACACCAAGACATACAAAAGTGAACACTAACACAATTAAGCTAACTACAACAATTAAACAACAAGAACATCAAACAAAATCAAAGAACAAACAAGCTTGGATGCATGCTGATGCATCTACAGAAACAACAGTTATGGGGCACTTTGAGGGGCAAAAATAAGCAAACAAATGAGCAAATAAGGGACAACAAAAAGCACATTCAACAAGACAGCCCAAGTAGCTATCTAAATCAACAAGAATCACAACAAAAGGTCAAATATTGAACAAGATAGGGTCAAAAATCAGCAGAAACAACAGTTATGGGGCACTTTGAGGGGCAAAAATAAGCTAACAAATGAGCAAATAAGGGACAACAAAAAGCACATTCAACAAGACAGCCCAAGTAGCTATCTAAATCAACAAGAATCACAACAAAAGGTCAAATATTGAACAAGATAGGGTCAAAAGAAAAACGGGTCAAGTTGGTTAAATCTTGTAACATCCCCAAAATTGTCGCAGCGGAAGATTGTGTCACTGGGGTATTACTTCATAGTTCACAGTTCAAGTTACAGAAAACGACTCTAAATGAGACGTTTTGAAATAAATTATCATTCGATTAAAATATCAGAGTTTACAAAGAGGTCCCACAAGTTTACAAAATGTACAACATTAAAGTTGTAAAGTTTTTCGAATGATAATATATGCATTGTCTTAAATATGTTTTCCGTGCACCTTCACATGCCAGCTAATTCCTTTCGAACCTGAGAATAAACATGCTAAAAGTGTCAACACAAAGGTTGAGTGAGTTCATAGGTTTCAGTAAAAGTAACAACAGTGTGGACCACAAGATTTCAACAACTGTAATTCAAATATGTTCATGTATTCCTATTGCACTAAGCTCATGAAACCGAAACCTTGACAGTTAGTTATGTATCACCCCAACCAGGTGCTTTGCCCTACACCTGTACGACATCAAATGAAATGCGTCCGTTTTCTTGTTGGAGCGACCAACACGGACGGGGGAGTTTACCCCCAATAGATCTATTCATAGCATTAGCGCTTACTCTCATAAGAGTAATCAACGGTTCATGATTGCGGGGATTTAATGGCAAATAAGGAAACTTAGACAATCAACAAATGTTTAATGTACTTGTGTCCATATGTAATACAACAATGAGTTTAAGTTTAAATGAGCATGTATTCTCCCCCAAAGAAAAACAAAACAAGTAAAAGCGGGGCCATGAACTCACCTTAGACAGTGGTGACGTAACACAACGGTGCCACAAAGTATGACAGAACAGTATAAAGAAGTATAGCACAACAATAAGGAATCAGCACGACCTAAGAAAATATAATAGTCGCGTCTTAGATATTTAGCGAGAAAGTATAAAATAACTGTTACAAAAGTATTCGTATACGTTTGACATTTTACATATTTTTGTAAGTTTACAAAAATATGAAAGTTCAATTTTTGATCAAAAATAGTAACAAGCCCTATTAATAAGTTATCCCAGGGTCGGTTTTATGTCATTAATAATCCATTAGTTCCGTAATTCATTACGTCCATGTCTTATTTAAACTATTGATGGGTGAGTGAATCTACTTTTCCAATAGTGGGTCTCACCACTTTGGTTCTTCTTACAAAAATAATCAAATGTCTTTATACCATTAGAGAAGTATCCTAATGTGTTTTTATCAATTTTTAGACTCTTTTGGCCTTAATTATCTACTACTTAAGTCAATATTGCAATAACAAACTCATAATTCAAAGCTATTTGGAACAGCTCACTGCAGTCTCACGTAAATGACCATAAGTAGAGTTCTATAACTCCTATTGACGTGAGGTTCGCGGCTACGTTTAAGTTTATGTGTTGGCTACATTTCGTAAAACTGGGCCGAGTTCCAGAAATGAGCATAACAGTATGCTTTTTCCAATTCAAATCTGGTGTGCAGATTTTGACACCTATTACCATTTTAGCTCTAGTTTACTCATCGGGATGAGTTATGAGGTGCGCCACCCGGCGAAACGACCAAAAGACATAGATCTACAGGCTTATCTTATTGCCTTAACCTCAAAGTTAACTGAGATGATCAGTTTAATCGATCTTTGGGGCTGTTGTAAATTTCCAAGTTTCTAATTCATACATAGGGCTTGTTTAGACTTGTTTTCATGATTAGAACTTTATGCACAATGCCAAATACTTACAAAATCAGTATTACATCATAGAAATACATAAAATTTCAATAGCCTATTACAACTAAATTGAATTAAAACAAAGAAAATAATTATATCTTACAAGGTGATGATGAAAACAACAATTACAAGGGCAACTATAAATCAACCCTTAATTACTTCTACTCACTTTGGACATAGATTCAAATGACCAAATGGATTTCAAATAGAAAATTTCTTTTTGATTTTGATGAACATACAACCAAAGTTTTCAAAACATCAAATTTCATTCAATTCCACCCCATATTCAACCCTACATGCTTACTTGAAATCTGTCCAATTTTTCTGCACATGAAACTTTTGACTTTTAAAATTTTTATGAAAGTTGACTAAAATGAGATTCTAAGGACTCTAATTGATTGATAGATGTTTATTAAGCCCAATTGAAACTAAATCAAGCAATCATAACTATTTCTAAACTAGAATCAAGGATTTCATACAAAAATCCTTCACAGTTAAACTGCCAAAGGAATTGAAGTGAGAGTTTGATTTTTTCTTTAAAAATGTCCAAACTAATTGTCAATCTGAACTTATATGGACCTAGGTGAGATGCTTGAACCAACTATTACCACAATAAACAACAAAAACTCAACAGATTAGCATGAACCAAACACCCCTTATCTAACTGTTTTTAAGGAATTTCAAAGCAAATCACCAAATAACAATACACACCTAACTAATTATCTTATATAAAGTTATAATAAACCTAAATGAGCAAGAATTAATAACAAAAAACAACAATTACCAACTAACACAAATCATAGAAAAAAATGTGGTCCATAGGCTTACTTGCCATCCAAGCTAGGAGACAACTGAGAATCAGTAACCAAAACACAACCTAATGTCCCCCATGGGACTCTAAACCAAACTCCATAACCATTGCTGCTACTGCTTCTTCTTCTTTTCTTCAATTTTTTTTTATTTTTGGATTTTTCTTTGTATTTTTCTTTTTCTTTTCTTTTTCTGAGTTTATGATTTCTTTAACTTCAAATTACTTTAAAAAGGTTTATAAAAGCTACTGAGACAAAGTGTGATGCAAATTGAAAAGATAACAAGAAATTTAGAACTTAAGTAACAAGAAATTTAGAACTTAAGCTACTGAGACAAAGTGTGATGCAAATTAAAAGGAAACTTAAATTAACTTAGAAATCTAGAATTACAACTAGAAATTAAGTCTAAATTATAAAAGATACAAAGAAAAAGGATGCCTATTAGGCTTATAATGATACTCCATTTATACTAAAATAAGTGGTAGGTAGGAGATTGCCTTCTTGTGCTTCTTCCTGAGAGATTAGGGTTGAAATATGATCCTTGTGCTTTCTTGATTAAATCCTAGCCATCAGATTAAAGAAAACATGATCTCAGCCTTCAATTCGAAATTGGCGCCAATTTGTGTTGGTGGATTGCCATCGTGGCAGTGGTAACTTGTGACTTATTCTTGAAGGATGAGATATGGGGGAAGGTGAGGGGGAGCTTTTGAGGGTGGAGGTGGAGTATAGCAGGAAAAGTGATGGAGAGGTTTTATATTTGGCAGGTAAAGGGAGGTTAGGGGTGAAGTGTTTGACTTTTTGTTTGACCCTGAGTGTTATAAAAAAAACGTGGGGTGTTGGGCTTTGGTGGGCTGAGGGATTCATAGGCCAAGGGTTCAAGGGATGGGACTTGGGCTTGTTTTGGTTTCAGATTTAATAGTTTAAATCAAAGGGTCCATTTGGTTGTAGCTTATAAATTACAAGGACCAAAGATGTAACTTTCTGAAATTATGAGGGGCCAAATCTGCCAAATCTTCAAATTTTATCCAAGGGTCATTCTTGTCAACTTTTGAATTCTCAAGATCCATTTGATCATTTTTCTTCAAAGAATAATTCCCGAGGGCCATTATTGCCAAACTTGCAAACTTGAGGGACTGAAATTGTAATTTCTTGAAAATGCATACTGAGGACCAAAAATGTCATTTGATGATTCATAGTGGACTTTTGTTGACTTTTCTTCATAAAAACTCTCCAGGGACCATTTCTGACATTTTTTGAAAGTACAGGGACCAAACTTGTAAACTTTTGAAACTTTTCAGCAAAGGACTAATTATGACAACTTGTGATTTCTAAAGGGCCTTTGGAGACTTTTCTTACAGAATAAATACCTAGGGACTGATTTTGACAAGTTTTGAAAATTGAGGGACTGAAACTGCCAATTATGCAAATTTTGTTCGTTTTTTTATCTGTTTTCAATCATTTTGCATCTGAAACATATAAAACACAACCCTGGGATATTTTCAGTATTTTGATGCATATTTGAGTGTTTTTTGGATGTTTTGGCAGTTTAGATAAGACAAAAATGATGAGTATTTACACACTCATCAATCCCCCACACTAAACTATTGCTAGTCCCTAGCAATCTTTTATAAAAACTTAATGGATTTGAAGTCTCTTTACCTAAAGCCATTACTTCTGGAGTAGCCAAATGTTTCCGTTCAAGTAAGAACTATGGTACACTGATAACCATATGATTTTTAGCAAATCATAAGCTGTCAACGGTTTTGATTTGTCTTTACCAAAAGTCGTTTGCTTTTGGACTAGCCAACTCTTTGATAGAATATAGTTATCATCTTGGTGAGTTGATTACCAATTATGGCTTTCCACTGCCTTTACCACAAGCCATAACCTTGTGGGCTAGCCAACTCTTCATTATCAAAGATATGGTGAGTTGAGCACCATACAATTTTTGGCAAATTGTCAGCCGTAAACGGATTTGAGAAATCTTTACCAAGAGCCGTTTGCTCTTGGATTAGCCAGTCCTTATGTAGATTAGACATGGTGTACTGATAACCATTTGTCGTGTTAGTGCAAAGCACTACCACAAAAAATTTTTGGCCAAAATGGGGGTATTATGGCACTAGAAGGTACAAATGTGATTATATTTGCCAGAATGATCCCCCCCCCACACTTAGAAATGAATATTGCCCTCAATATTCAAAGTCCCGGCTATTATGTCGATACTTTAAAATGTAAAAATTTTGATTTGGGCAAGTGTGGGAACATTTTTTTTTGAGAGCATGGGTAACACCCCCACACTTAGGTTTTAGAAAAGAGAAAGAAGTTAGAGAGATGGGTGAAAACCCATGTAATGCTACTGTTTTTGTTAACCGAGTCGCTAGCTTGACTCGACCCCGAATTCATTTGTCCGTGGGGAAAGTTTGGAGATCCGGGACAACCATCGGTGGTATGTCCCCTCCAAAGTAATGCTTCAGCCTATGACCATTAACCTTAAAGTTTGGCCCGTCGGTTTGAGACAACTCGACGGTGCCATAAGAAAAAAACTTGAGCAACGGTATATGGTCCAGTCCATCGGTTTTTAAGCTTTCTCGAGAAGATCTTCAATCTAGAGTTGAAAAGAAGGACTCGATCACCAACGTTTAAAACGCGGTTCTTGATTTTGGAGTCATGGATCTTCTTTGTTTTCTCTTTGTAGATCAAAGAGTTCTCGTAAGCTTGATCGCGAAGTTCATTTAATTCATTGAGTTGAACTTTCCGGTGATCACCCGCGGACTTAAGATCGAAGTTGGCATGCTTTAAGGCCCAATAAGCTTTGTGTTTGAGCTCAATCGGAAGATGACACGCCTTGGGGATCATTAGAATTTTCAATGGATTTGATCTCCTCGTTATGAAGTTCTTTTGGAGGAAGAGGGGGAAACGGATCTTCATTTAGTAATCTTTCAAGAAAAAGAATGTCCCCCTCAGGATCAAGATAGTCATCATCAACCTCATGCAGAAGTGAACTATCTTCAGCAAGAAAAATCTCGACCTCTTCCATGATGAAATCACCTCCCTCAAATTGAGTGAGAGAGGGGGAAGAGACATCAATAGTAGAATCAATTGATCCTTGCACATTTAACACTTCATGAAAGTATTCATCGCGTGTAACGTCGATGACATCAATTTGGTTAATTGCTTCTCGTTCAAGGTCGAGAAGATCTTTTGAAGTGTTTTCAATGTTTATGACCAATTTTTCATCGCCGAACCTTAGAGTCATCTCGCCTTCGAAGACATCGATTAGTGCACGAGCCGTTTTCAAGAATGGTCTTCCTAAAATGAGGGGAACACGAGGATCGGCATCAAAATCGACGACTACGAAGTCGACAGGAAAATAGAACTTGCCAACCTTCACAAAGACATCTTTAGCAATACCCTTTGGCTTAGTAATCGTTCGGGTTGCTAATTCTAAAGTCATTTGTGTTGGGGTAAGCTCGGGAAGTGAAAGCTTTTGCCAAATAGAGAAAGGCATGAGATTTATGCTAGCGCCAAGATCGGCCAAGGCGAAGCACTCTTCAAGCTTTTGGAAATCACAAGGTATGAGAAATTTTTCGGGGTCTCCTAACTTTTCAGGAAGTTTCTTTAGAAGCACCGCCGAACAATTTTCATTCAAACGAGTGTTAGTGAGCTCCAACAATTTCTCTTTGTTACTAAGAAGACTCTTGAAAGTGGAAGCAAACTTGGGCATGTAAAGAAGAGCATCCGCAAAACTACTATCGAAGTGAAACTTTTGAAAAATTTCAAGAAACTTCTTCATTTGGATATTTGTTTTATCGCGGAGTTTTTGATCATTAAGCCTCGAAGGATATGGGATCGAAGGCTTAGGAATGCTCTTTGGAAAAGCAAATTCGGGATTTGAAGTTTGGACTTCCGAAGGTTGAACGTGTGCGGTACTTCGTGGGCTTGAGGAATGCACCTTGTTCTTTGTCACCTCGGTCTCTTGTTCCACTTCCTTCACCGGAGAAGTAGTAGAAGTTGAGGGTCCATCATAAGCTTTACCACTACGAGTGGTAATTGCTTTCAATTCACCCTTCGGGTTGGGAATGGTATTTCCCGGGAGAGTACTCGAAGTAGAAGCTTGATTCATTTGATTCATAAGACTAGCCAACATGTTCTCAGTCTTGCTTTGAGATTGTTCAATCTTGTGATTATTGTTTCGAAGTTCATTTTTAAGCTCATTTCCTTGTCTCGACATGGAAGATTGAAAATCATTCTTCAAAGTCGTGATTTGGTTTTGCAAACCCCTCATGTTAGCCTCATTTGCTTTGATGTAATTAGCAAGTTCATTTGAAGCAACATTAGGAGCTTGGTAATTAGAAGCTTGAAAACCTTGATTGAAATTCACCCCTTGATTTGGAAATTGGTTATTCGGGGCATGAAATTGATTTTGAACATTTTGATTTCTTTGTTGTTNGTCGTGATTTGGTTTTGCAAACCCCTCATGTTAGCCTCATTTGCTTTGATGTAATTAGCAAGTTCATTTGAAGCAACATTAGGAGCTTGGTAATTAGAAGCTTGAAAACCTTGATTGAAATTCACCCCTTGATTTGGAAATTGGTTATTCGGGGCATGAAATTGATTTTGAACATTTTGATTTCTTTGTTGTTGATTTTGATTGAATCGATTTAGATTGTTGGGTTGAGGAAATCCGGGTGGTCCACTGTGATTGCTAGCACGATAGTTTGGGTCAACTTGAGGACGGTATTGGTTACCTCCTTGATTAGAACTACCGGCTATCGCATTAACTTCAAATGGATTGCCATCGGTGGCGGTACAATTGTAATAAGCGTGTGGACCACCACAAGTAACACAAACTTCTACCTTTTTGACTTCAGCAGGTTGAGAAGTTTGCGGAGAAGAAACCTTCTTGTTTTTGGTGAGAACCAAAGCATGAATAGCTTCCGTGAGTTTGTCAAGCCTAGCATCGGTGCTAGATTGAGCCACGGGTGATGAGGTAGAAGGACCAACATTCACTTGGGAAACAACCGGCTTGCTTCGTGGAATGCGGACCTTAGACTTATTCTCGATGATAGCTAAAGCATCCCTTGTGGTTCGATTCAAGAAATTTCCTCCAGCGGAGGAATTGAGAGAGTCTTGATCAATTTGACTCACACCATTATAGAAAGTGTCGAGTTGCATCAACTCGGAGAAACCATGATGAGGACATTTGTGAAGCATATCCTTAAAACGGTCCCATGCCTCACTGAATGATTCATCGAATTTCTGCGTGAATTTCATGATTTCATTCTTAAGGGCCGTGGTTTTGGAAGGAGGAAAGAATTC
>LBNU01007457.1:246935-260818 GCA_014162995.1 Artemisia annua
TTCTTGTTTTTGGTGAGAACCAAAGCATGAATAGCTTCCGTGAGTTTGTCAAGCCTAGCATCGGTGCTAGATTGAGCCACGGGTGATGAGGTAGAAGGACCAACATTCACTTGGGAAACAACCGGCTTGCTTCGTGGAATGCGGACCTTAGACTTATTCTCGATGATAGCTAAAGCATCCCTTGTGGTTCGATTCAAGAAATTTCCTCCAGCGGAGGAATTGAGAGAGTCTTGATCAATTTGACTCACACCATTATAGAAAGTGTCGAGTTGCATCAACTCGGAGAAACCATGATGAGGACATTTGTGAAGCATATCCTTAAAACGGTCCCATGCCTCACTGAATGATTCATCGAATTTCTGCGTGAATTTCATGATTTCATTCTTAAGGGCCGTGGTTTTGGAAGGAGGAAAGAATTCATTCACAAACTTCTTAACCAAATCTTCCCATGTTTCAATCGATCGAGGGGGTTGTTTGTCAAGCCAATTCTTGGCAGCCCCATCGAGGGAAATGGGAAAAGAAGAAGTTTGATTGCCTCTTCAGGGACGTTTTTGCATTTGATGGTGGATGTGATTTTGTTAAACCATTGAATGTGATCTTGAGGATCGTCCCTTTCAAAACCATAGAATTGACGCGAGGTGACTAGGTTTATCAACCCGGTCTTGAGTTCAAAGTTGTCAGCCACGATGGCTGGAACAACGATAGCATCTCCATAACCCTCAATGGGTGCTTGGAGAAGCTCATTCATAGTGGGCTCAGCCGCCATGATAACGGGAGGAATAGTACGAATCTCGGGTTCGACTATTGGATGGGCACGTCGACGATTACGCCTTCTCAGAATGTTGTTGAGCGATTGTAAAGGACTTGATGACGTAGATGAATGAGTGCGCATGCACCACAAAAAATACTTCAATCAAAACAAGACCAACTTAAAAGACAGGGGAACTTAAACCAATAATCAAGAACGTAAGGTTAACTATTAAGGACAAACGCACAAAGGAGCGGGAGAGAAGAATGGATCTCTCACTAGGGCGACGTTCGTCGGATCGCCCTATACCGTTTCGACTCCTCTTAAAGTTTGCTTATCGTTTAAAAGTTTTCCAAAACGCAAGTGATACAAAGGCAAGTTTTGATCTTTAGTTTGGGAACTTATTAATGTTCACACCCCCAGTTGGTAAGTGATCTGCCTTGGTTTTCGGCGGCTGTTTTTTTATGTTTACTTATTAAACAAAGAAAATGGGAAAATCTTTTTGTGTTTTTAATCTTTTATAGATATATAATACATATATAGAAACAAAAGAAAAATATTTTTGGTTTTTTTATAAGTTTTTGAAAGCGATAACTTCTTGCGAAGGTTCTACAAGACTAATCGTTAAAACCTCTTACGAGACTTTCGACACACAGCCTCCCCGGTAGCGTTGCCATTTGATTCGTTGTGTTTTTGTGTCAAAACGTTATATCAAAAATACCAACAAACGTGAGGTCAATGTTATCGTGAGGACAACAAGACGTGGAGAAATACAAGTAAACCCTTCGTGAAAAGGATTACCTCGTAAACTCGTGCAATGTGATATTTTTAAGACCGGGAAANCACTACGAACTCTCTGGATCGTCACGAGTCTTTTTTCCACTTCTGGACTTCACTTGTTCCTGACGGCGTCACTTAGTAGAGTGTGACGGCGTCACCTTCAGTAATCTTCAAGGTCTTTTGAGTTTTTGTTGTTTTCCGCACTTTTTACTCCGAAAACGCCCGAAAATGCTTCTTTTGCGATTTTCCCTTCAAAAGTACCTAAAATGAGAAAAGAAACGACTTTGGGTGAAATCCAAACCAAAAACATACGAATTAGGACTCAAACCGACCCTTAAAAACGTAACATTTTTCGTCTCATCATGGACAAACATTGCTAGTAAATGGTTAATCTTTAACATCATTATTTACAAAATGTCCCATAAGATCGCTCGTCTATGTATATTAACATTTTATACTAATATACAGGATCGACTTCCACTAGTTCTAGACCGTGCCAAAGTTTTCGCAAAGAAAGGAATGGATTCGTCTGAATATAACATTACGTTTAGGCTCGCGAACAAAGTTCCAAAGCAAGGTGGTATCTTTGGTGATTGTGGGGTGTGGGTGTGTATATTTCTATATCGTTTGTCACATGGTATATCGTTGCATGTTGATGACCCCGTTGACGTTGCCATAGCGTATCGTGAAAAGGTGGTCCGGTTTTACTACAATCATAGATATTATCCTTTGTAACGGAATGTTTTTTTAATTCAACTTATGTCTCCTTCTTGTATTATAATTTACCCCGTCAAATTAGTTTACAACATTATATTATAAATCAATGACATCATACATATAACAAACCACTTTAAATCGTAAATACCTAACTAGTTGCTCAAATGACCCAATCAGGTTGCACATATCTTTGCAAAGGTTATAATGGTTACAAAAACCAAAAAAATAACACCTCAATTTACTAATACCTACAACCCTTAATACCTATACAATAGCACTTTAGTTCAAACTAAATCACTATTTTTAACTTGACCCCATTCAACCAAAATGTTTCCCATTTCTTACTAACAATAAAGTACAACAAAATTTTAATGTCTATAAGAGGAAATCCTATACATATACATTAGTACTTGTTTTATCATCATGGCCTACCCTCATCTATCTCTTCCAAAGAGAGTGCCTGCAAACCCCTTAGATGAAGCGGATGGCATCAAACAAAGGTATGCATTTCTTTACTTTATAGAGTAAAATGCTGTTTGCTTGCTTGATTTTTATGTTACAACTTACGTTGTTTTTTCTTGTGTACAGGTCACCCGTCAATACTCCCAAATATCTATTGTTTGAAATTCACTATGATGGTATTTTCATAAGAAATCCAAGTTTAAAGTATGAACATGGGAAAGTAATGACAGTGCATGTGTGTAAGTCCAACAGGATGAAATTTGATGACCTGCTTGACATGTTGCTCTCTAAAATTGGACAAGATATTCGATATGTGTATTTTTGTTCTCCAAGAGTTTCTATACAAGTAGGGTTGACTTTAGTTGAAGGTTACTATGATATGGGAAAGATGTATGATACGGCTGATTCAGTAGGTATAATTGATTTGTATGTTTTACATACACCTCAAAACCTTTCAAAGTCCTATTTTGGCAATCTTACTTTTGATGGTTCTGATGATGAAATATTGCCAAATCTAAAAAAACATGAAAATGCTTTGCTAGTTGCTCAGTCTAAGTCGCGTGATGCTCTTATTGCATGGGAGGACGCACGACTTACAACTCCTCCGCTAAGAACACCTCCTTCTCCTCCTCGATTGAAAGGAAAACAATTTCAAGGTAAGAATCTTTTTAACAATTTTTTGCATATTGACTCTGTTGATGAAGAGTTTTATTTTTCCGATGAAGATTACATGCCTGGTATCCTTGGATTTGATGTTCCTGCGATGGATGTTGGTTGGTCTACCTCGTCTCCGTGTTATTTGCTAAATGAGGTATGCAGGTATGATGGTTCCAAAATGCCAATTTTTTCTAATGACTGTTTTGCAAGCGAGGTTGTTTTGGATGTGGGTGGGTCTCCAGTCCTTGGACATGTAGGGACTAGTGTGCATCCTAGGACATGTCGACGTTTGTCAAAGAAGAAAAAGACCAAGAAAATCTATTTTGGCTCAAGAACTTCACATTTGAGAAGGCGAAAGATGGTGACATGTTTTAAAATTCTACAAAGGCGATGGCTTATTGGAGGTCTTAGAAAAACACTTCACTGGTTCTTTAGGGATGGAAGATTGCATTCTAGGGTGGTTGTGAAGTACGTGAAACCGCTATTCACAATTAAGCAAGCGATTGTTTAGCAAGATTGTAAGTTAAGCATATGCACTGCTATAGTCTTTAGGGATACATCCTTTTTATTTTTGTTGACCATTCTTTTAGCTACTACTTATTAAGGCTAAGAAAGTGTTTAAGAAAAAGATTTTCATGAAAAAAAAAGTCAATGTATCCCTCGTTAAGGCTAGTTGCTATGCAAATGTTTCGGGTTCTATGTTTGATCCGTGGTCATTTTAATGTTAGTGGTTTGTATTCAAGTTAAAATGCATTTCATTGTGCATTGTTCTATTTATTTTTTGTTTGTGTTAATCACACTTAGATTTTGGACCACATGTATACTTACTTTTGGGATCAAAACAATTGTTTGTCTTGATAGGGAAACCACAAATTTTGGCGGGTGTTTCTAGGTATTTGGCGCCCAATTTGTACACATCCCCGTAAAATGGATGCCCAAATCTTATGACCCCTCCACCTGTACACGCAGCAGTCTCACATCAGTATAATAAAAAATATCAGGATCTAAAAACCGGGATTGTAATCATTTTAATCGGATTAATCCTGAAGAAGAATATGCGAACGCGTTAGATGACGAATTCATATTCGAAGCTATAGTCAATAATTTTGGGGGTGAAGTTATCTATGAATATGGATCATATAGGAAGGTTTGCCATGGCAGAGAGGTGTTATACTGAAATGGTTGCGTATGCAGAGTTTTTACAATCCACCTTTGCCAAATAAACCGATTGAGTGTGTTGGTATGTTAACGTTTTTTGCTTTCATGAAATTTTATTTTGTTGATACAAGATTTAAAGTAGGTGTGATATGTTTATAGCCATATACTTATTTGCATTCATTGAATTGTTTTAAGATGACAATTTCAATATCTTGGGTGGTGTTGATGGCAACGATAGCTTGTTAACTTACTTTGATGATCTGGAAAAGAGGATTTCAAAAGTTGAAGATGTGTTTGCATATCTGAGGTCCAAAACTAATGGTGCTGGTACTAGCAAACATGGAGGGTGCAGCAACACCAAGAACAAAATTTAACTTTTAGATGGTCATGGCTAATAATGATTTGTATTTCTAATTTTAAAATGTTGAATTATGGATGGTGTATCCTATGTTTTATTGTTTAATTATAAAATGCTGTTGTATTTCATACAATGTGATCAATGTGTTTAGCAGTCTCGGAAAATTGAGTGACCATTTATCTGTATATGACTACACAAACTAGGTGATTACGCATAATTAACTGAGATTGCATCAACATACATCCACAACTAATAGCCAATTGATACTGAAACTAATTTATGTGAAAAACTAGATTTGCAAAACGGAAAAAGATACAACTTAGAGGAAATTCAGAAACTATCACTAATCCATGACACTACATTACTTGCCTATAACCATCCCAAACCCAACACATACAACTGCAAATGACCCTAACAAAATGAAAAACAAACGCTCATACAACTTCAACTTTGACTTTAAATCATTTAGCTCTTCTTCCATGATTGACTTGTCCAAAGCAATGATAGTTGACAGTATTGTTCAATCGTTTCTCCTTTTGTAAGAATTCATGCACCAAATCTTTATAGTATTCACTTGGGAGATCATCATCTAAAAACTCATACACTGCACAAACTGCACATTTTACAAATCTTTTACCCAAATTGGTCCTTGTCGTTGAAGTCTTAAGTGTGAGTCGAATACCACAGTGACAAAAGAATTCGGTTTTGCCATCAATTACCCGTCTTATCGCTCTATTCCGCGAATTCATATTTTAGGGTTTCAAGGTTTGATACAATTGGGGAAAATAGGGAAAGATGTATGTAATGGGGTATTCATAAAAGTGTGGAAAACTAGAAGGGGGGTTGAATAGTTTACCGCTTTTTAACTTGTTAATCTTTGAAAAGCTTTATGTGTAACCAACAATTCTAACTAATTAACAATAATTAATATGCAAGTATAAAGAAGGAAACGATCAAACCACAACACGATTGTTTATCATGGTTCGGCTACAAGGACTCTTTTTCCTTGCCCTACTCCACGCCCCGAGTATCCAACTCGAGAGTATCAAGCACTAGTCAACAAGCTCCTTTTACCGGTGGAGAAACCCTTACAATCGTCGCTTACACTTTATCTGGTACAAAGCTAAATACCGGGTCCTAGTTCAAGGTAGAACCACCCTAACATCGCCTATCCACTATTTCCGACACTAAGCTAGATGTCGAGTTCTTTTACAAAGGTACAACCACTCCTATCACTTAATGTATTTTGAGGACCAAAATACTAACCGATCACTTCTTAACTAAATACAAATGAATTATAAACTACAAGAGTTTACACAATAGAAGTCTAACAAGTCTTGCAACGTTGAGTTGAAACTTGTAACTTTTTGGATGAACTTGTGAACTTCCTTTCTACATAAGAGAATCACATAAGTGAGTTGCTACTGAGTTAGATGAGATAAGTGAATGTTTATATGCAAAGTATAGCTAAAAGTGATAATTGATTTCTTGCAAGTGGCTTGGTATTTATAGCCAACCAAACCAGAAGAACGGCGGATCCGGCGGAACCAAAACAAGGGTTCCGCCCTTGTAACCCCAGGGTTCCGCCAGGTCTGACAGTCAAAGACTCCAAGAAATCTTTCCATATCTAGCAATGTCAAATCAAGTTTCTTCAAGTCAACACACAACAGATAGAGTAAGAAACCTTCTAAAATGTGTAAGAGATCTTATGGAAAGTCAACTGCTAGATTTAGTAACCTTTCCATAAATGCTCATGATACATGCCATGATGTCATGTTATATTTTCTATATTTAGAAATATAACAATGTTATGTTTAATATGTAAGTGTAGCAAATGAAATAAAGTCTAGTTAAGCAAGACTTAAACTAAAATCATGTTTTACTAAAAACTAAAGTTTACACTTTGTCGTTAACAAAACTTAGCAAAGATCGTAAAATATAAATAACGTTTTTAGGCGATATTTGTATTAACAATCTCCCCCTTTTTGTTGATGACAAAACACAAACTTTATTTTTAAGTAAATCACTAACTGTAGTGTTAAGTCTTTAAAAGTTTGTATTTAAACTTGATTTACTCAATTGATGAAAATCCTTATAAGTTGATGAAAATCATTATAAGTATATAAGTTTAAATATATTTTCTCCCCCCTTTTTGTCGAAACAAAAAGAAGAGTTGCGAAGCGGAATAATGCAAGTGCTCCCCCTTGGACAATACTCCCCCTAAATGGAGTGCCAAGTAAGGATTCATGGATTTTGAACCTACAATAGAAAGTTAGTTGACACAAGAAACAAGTATAGAACAAGTCATGAGAAGATGAGAACTCACATCATACTCATAACAAAATAAAATTCAACCCATAATACACCTAATATAGTAGAACCGATTTTTATTTCTAGTATGTTTGACAAAGGTCAAATTAAAGACAAGAAATAAAAGTCCTACTTTTAAGAAGAAAAACAAAAAATTGAAAATAACTTAGAAAGAAAAGACATTACTACATCTATAAAAAGACTATCATTGTCCTTAATAAGAAACATCCTCTAAAACAAGGTCTAAGGGTGTTGCGGTGGATGAGAGATGGCATTTAGACGCTCCAAAATGTGGTTTAGAATAAATCTCATTTCATATGTTAGCTCACAGATGTCCTTTTGACATCGTTCACTTATGTGAGCGGTTCGCTCACAATGTCCGCAATCATGGAGGGGAAAGTTAGGTGGAAGAGGAATTTCATTAGTTGTTGGTGGATCATTGGTGGTTGATGGAGCAAATGTGGATGGTTGAGGGGTGTTTTGATTTGCTATAATAGATGAGTATAGAGTCATTTGGAAATCCATGACATGGTTGAGATGAGAGTCAACCATATGCTTGAAAGCATGTAAATGGTTCAAACGAGTGTTAAGTTCTGGTTGTTGATCATGATGGTGGAAGCATGGTTCTCCGTAAAGGGGACCATGAATGTCTTTGTAAATGGGGTGGAACAATAATGGTTGTGGTTGTGCATGAACTTGATCTTGTGGGAAAATTGAGGGTCTAGCATATCGGTAAGCCAAACGCTCTACCAATGATGGTTGATGCGGTTCATGATCTAATGAATGACTTGGTTGAAGCCTTAGTTGTTGTTGGGTTTCCATTTGAGCAATGGTGTCAAAGAGTGGCAATGGTGGTGAGTTTGATGATCTAGGTGGTAGGTCTTCTAAAGTTTCCAAAAATGGATGCGGTGATGTTGGTGGTGTTTGGAAAAGTTCCATTGGTGTTAATGTTGGTGATTGAGGTGATGGAGTTTTTGATGGTTGAGTTGGTGCCGAAGATGGTGTTGAATCACTTGGTGTTTTAGTTGGTGGCGGAGTAGTGATTATGTTGGCATTGCAAGGTATTGGAGATGGTGTTGGAGTAGCAAGGTTGAGGAAGTTTGTATCTTGGATAGGTGAGGAAATGTTGAGTGATGAATCACTTGATGATGATGAGCTTAGTTGAATGGTTTTGTTGAAGCAACATGGTTTTACACTAATCCTAGCGGTTTTCCTAATAGATCTTGATGATTAAGATGAAGTGTTGGATTTAGTCATCTCAAGACTTTGGTTAGCTAGAATTATGAGATTAAGAGAAGTGGTGGTGATGGTGTGAATTGGAACTATGAATGTTGGTCAATTTATAGGAAGAACATGTTATGGAAAGGAGTGTTTGGATTTGATGTTGTTCCATACAAATTAGGAGGTTTCTAATCATTTGGAATCGTTCCAAGAACTTGTCAAGTCATTGGAAGTCAATCCAAAGGAGTTGGGTGGAGTGAAAGACTAACTTATGCACTAAATGCTATGTGATCATGGAAATTGATTTGGTTAGGAAGCTCCACGGATTTCAAGGAACCTTATGGAGGGTTCCTTGCTTGATGAAGAAGGGTTCCTTGGATTGATATTTTTTGAATTGGAATTTTGGCGGGAAGAGGCTTCCTAATTGTTCTAGTAAGTAAGAATGATCCTAATGTGTTTATTGGAATTTAGGTAAGATGTTTCTTACTAGTGAAAATGATTTGGTCTTCAAAGAAAGTTTAAATTTAAGAAAAAAAAATTCTGCAGGTAACTGGTGGAACCAAACGCTTACACAGGCGGAACCCTGTTTTGGATTCTGTCTGATCTGTTGGGCCAAACTGGGTTTACCCAGAAAAATGCACTGGCGAAACCCTATTTTTGGTTCCGCCATATCCGCCAGGGGTCTGAGAGTAGACAGAACAGGTGCAAGGGGGTCGGGATGAAATTCAAATTTTTCAAAAACTCTTGGAACATAAAATTTAAGGTATATCTGATTAGGAAATGCAAAAAGTGAATGTAGAAACACTCTTACCGATAGATTTTGACCGGGGGCTAGCGAATTTCACTATACTTAGTGAAATTTTCATAATCTAGAAAATTTGACAACATTTCAAATGTCGTCGTCCTGTATAAATAGTTAAACCGATACATTGTCCAACAATACTAATAGAGCATAGAAGTAAAAAAACAACATAAACCACATAGTTTAATGTCTACAAAGTTCTAAAACTTAATTGTGCCAAACGCTCCTTAAGCATACATCTCACAAGCGGTCCAACTTCTTCTTCATCTTTCTAATGTACCTTCCAATGCGCTTCCTCATTCCTTTCATTTGCTTGAATTCTTCTGACTCATTTTTAATGGTGGGAAGTTCTTGAAGGTAATCGAGAGGGGATAGCTTAGAGTTGGGAAGACCATCGTCTTTACTCATTGATGAAGATGAGGATGAAGGTGAAGGAGAACGAAGACGTTTCCCTTGAGTCTTAAAGACTCTCTTACCACTAAGAGGAACAAATGTGTGAGGAATGAGGGAGTAATCAAGGCGAACACCCTTGTGATTTGGTGGAATAGGTGAGACGGCTCTAAAGAGACGGGTGAGGAGCATCCCATATGGGAGAGCAATTTTTCCATTATGAGGTATATCGGCCATTCTTTTAGCCATATAGTAAGCCAAATTGAAGGGTTGTCTAATGGAGATACTATAGAGCATATAACTTAGACACGTGTTCACATGATCTCTATTACCTACGGAACTTATGACATTAGCCCTAAGAACCTCTTCCCACTTCCTAAATTGAGGTTTAAGTTCATTAAGTTCCATTCCAAACGGGTCTTTGTTCACTTCACTTCCCAAACGATTTTTTCTAGTGATGGAAGTTCTTACGAAGAGATGATCACGAAGCACTTCCTTACTAACAAGAGGAGTGGCATAGGAGGAATCTTGTTCAACGGTGTCTAGAGTAGAGAGTGGCCATTTGTCCGTGTAAAGACAAGTGCCATTGTTTGGAATACCAAGGACACTAGCAAATTCATCTAGAGGTAAGATGGTTTTGTGTTCATTGATAAAAAATTCCACGGATATATGACCATATTCATCACTCGAGAGATCTACAGTAGCATAGAATTCTAGAATGAACCTAGGACAAATTGGCTCATCAATATCTAGGAGACAATCAAAGTTGATGGTAGCTAAGTCTTGGCGAATAGAGTTTCCTTCTAGGAAGGATGGATCGATGGTTCTCCCCTCATGAACATAACGTTTCTCTAACCCCTTAAAGACATTGACTCGGTGTGGAGTGAGACCTTTGGTCATATGATGTTTGGGTAGATACTTGAGGGTGCCTTTGTGATCGGAGAATGTTGCGGGAGGCGTGTTTATTCCTAGAAAGCAAAAAATTTTACATTTTAGTTTAAATCAATGACTTTTAAAATGAGAGTGATCTAGTGTGTGCCTTTATGCAAGCAATGTGAAGATATGGTTATCTTTGATACATGTTTATGCTCAAAACATTTTTATGATACAAATTTTGTTTTGAAACACATGATGACCCTAGCTCTTCTAATTCAATGTAGTTTTAAATGTAACCAAAAATGCATGTTGGTTATGCATTCTCTTTATCATTCAAGAATTTTGTGCAAATGGTATTTACCTAATGTTTTTCATTTGTTTTAACAATGTGATGAAGTGTTATGTCCTAATTGTGAATGTGATTTTTCAAAAAGGTTTTGTAAGGGATGTTTGGCTAATTATGATGTTGTTTAAAAGATGCAAGAACATAATCAAGTGAAAGCATGATTATTTTTTGTTTCCAACTAGGGTTCTACAAATTTTCACAAATAATTGCATAAACCCTAAGATTTTAGATATTGTGTGTAAATGAAAATGTTATACTAAGATCGGGAATGCAATTAAGTTAATAATACTTACAATGTTGCTTGGAATGAAGAATGATTGAAGAGGAGCCCTAGTTTTCGTGTGTGGAGATGTTTTGGTCGTGAATAGTGGCTGTGAATGAGTAATAGTTGTGGGTTAGGGAGTGTTCGGTTTAAACTAGAAATAACTTGATCTGCAGAGTTGGCGGACCCGGCAGAACCAAAAAGGGGGTTCCGCCCATTCAGTCGAAAGGTTCCGCCATATCAGCAGAGATGAAAAATGTTTTGATTTGTTTTGATTTTTGTGATTTTATTCTAATGTTCGACACTATATTATAGGTTCCATGAGTTGGCGGACCTGGCGGAACCAAAAAGGGGGTTCCGCCCATTCAGTCGAAAGGTTCCGCCATATCAGCAGAGATGAAAAATGTTTTGATTTGTTTTGATTTTTGTGATTTTATTCGAATGTTAGACACTATATTATAGGTTCCATGAGTCCTAAATTAAGTCTAAGAAGGATAAATGATTCTTATTTAAGAGGTTTCGTGAAAGCGTTGACAATGTGGTTTTCGTATGAAACTTTCTTGGTTGAGATGTCCCTCAATGAACATTTTTTTTTCCAAGGAGATGATGATGGCTTTCAATATTTTCAGTAAGAGCACATTGGATTTGATTATCACTGAGGTCGATGCTTCCTTTGATGTTGCTTAAATGACGAAGGTGATATCAAGCGAGAATATGAGGCTGACGGGATCCTTTTTGATCTTAAGGAACTTGTTGACATGCTTTTCAGCCCGACTTGGCTTTAGTATGTGGAGGTTGCATGAGTCGTTTGTTTCTTAGAGAACCATGAGGTGAGACAATGTCCACATAAAAGTACAAATACTATTTGTGCTTTTTCTATCAACACAGTTACCGGCATGATCCAAGTTGGCATATACTATGGTGTCTATTCCCGTTCCTTTGGGATACCATAATTCTGAATGTGCAGTAATCTTAAAATTTCGTTTAATGGCTTCAAGGGGGATTATGATCTTCTTGAAAACGAGCACATAGACAAACACTAAACATAACGTCGGGTCTACTAGCCGTGAGGTAAAGTAGACTTTCAATCATATCTCTTTATTTAGTGTTATCTACGGATTCACTTTTCTCATCCTTGGTGAGACATAGAATACGTAATTCATTGTGTACTTGTGAGGAACTAGGAATAACTTCTAAGTGATTATTCCTTGCCTTTTGAAGCTTGCCAAAAGTCTTTCATAGTATTTTTATCTTGACTTTGTTTATTTTCCTTCCAACATCTTTATTTATTTTGTAAGATCCAATTATGATTTTATTCTTCAATTGAGATGCTAAGGTCAAAACTTTATTTTTATCAGATTTGTTTATTTATACCCAAGATACTTGTTTCAAACCAATGTTTGACACGAGACAACATATGTTAATTCCAGTTTCAGCTTATGTCTTTATGGTTCCTTTTATTACTGTTCCTAATGACTCTAATCTAATGAATGACTTTTAAATCCTTTAACAAATTCTCTATTTAATAGTTCATCTTCCTTGTCATTTCCTAAGCTCTCGTATCTCACCATTATTCGATTTTTCACTGAGTCATCATCTACCGAAGGTGATGTCTTTAAAGGAAGATGGTCATTAGCTGAGTGTTAAGTTTAATGATTTCTCGATTCATTAGGTTTCTTCGTTTAAAATAGTATAACCTTTGTTATTATAAAATCATCCAAGAGGTATGTCTCCATAAAACTTAGAGTTGAATTTTTATGTGCAAAACCTTGGATTTTTAGAATACAATGTTTTCTTCAAACATATTAAAATGTTTTGATGTACTCTATTACCTTTTATATGCTTTATGTGAAGATGTATTAAACGAGAGTTTTTAAGATATGATTGAAAATTCAAATCTTTGTGTTTAGATGATATTATCTCATAAACTATTGTGGATTATTTTATTTATTGAATTTGCAAGTATCATAAAAGTGTTGGTCATCTTATCACTTAGGAGATTCTTAGTTACCTTACTTGTAGACAAGCTTTAAGTGAGACTCACTCAAGAGTTCCAATTTTCTATGTCCGAGGGCTAAGTAAGATGAAGCACCTTATGTCTCCCATTTATTATTATGTGGAAATCCTTCGACCACAGAGGATCTAATCCTCGTTATAACTTACTAAAGAAAGAATAACTTAAGGTATGAACTGCTAATACTACACACGATAAATCTTAAACTAAAAGCACGAGACAACAATAAGTAAGTTGAAATAATGCGTACCTTTTAAGTTCCTTAGAGAAGCTATCAAGAGGATAATCATTAAGCGTTATATCTTGACTTGTAGGAAAGCTTGGAAACTTAAATACTCGTGAATCCAAGGAGGTTAGACAAACATATAAAAACATAGAACATGATATCCTTAATCCTTTTATCGTAAGTTTCTATTAGAGATTGAGTTACTTCTAAACCTTTCTCCTAGACTTAACAAACTTTACTTGCTTTGTTTTACTTGATGATGGTCCATTCAAGTTAAATCCTAATCCGGTTTTATCTCTAAATGACTTTTGACTTTTCAATAATCTTTCAAGAGATTTTGAACTTTCTTAAAATTTAACTAACATTTTTCCTTTTTCATTTTGTCTTTTAATTTCATGTTTGTAATCTTGACATATTTTGCATTCTAGATCAATTTCAATATTACTCTCAAGTCTAGACATTTTATCTTCCAACATGATTTCCTTTTCAAAATTGTTCTCGACAGATTTTGATGGTTCATTGTTAAAGATTGTTTTTAGGTCCATGTTACTTAAAT
>LBNU01007457.1:260954-278453 GCA_014162995.1 Artemisia annua
AGTTAAATCCTAATCCGGTTTTATCTCTAAATGACTTTTGACTTTTCAATAATCTTTCAAGAGATTTTGAACTTTCTTAAAATTTAACTAACATTTTTCCTTTTTCATTTTGTCTTTTAATTTCATGTTTGTAATCTTGACATATTTTGCATTCTAGATCAATTTCAATATTACTCTCAAGTCTAGACATTTTATCTTCCAACATGATTTCCTTTTCAAAATTGTTCTCGACAGATTTTGATGGTTCATTGTTAAAGATTGTTTTTAGGTCCATGTTACTTAAATGTTTAGATTCATTTTCTAGTTTAGAGAATTCTAAGATGAACGTGTCAAACCAAAAGTGTTTGGTTTCAAGTTGTACCTTGTTTGTAGTTTTATCAAATTCATAACTACAAACCGGATAGTTGTCTTTATCTTCATCCGTGTCACTCCATGACTCGTAAGCAAGTCCTTTTTGAGCTTGACACAAGTTTTCATCTTCACTTATACCTTCATTGAAAACATTTAAACTCGTAGCACATGTATTTACTTCAACTAAATGTCTATCCATTAGTTTTTCTAAGACTACCAGCTCATATGTAAGATCAAGTTGATCATCTTTGACTTGACATATTTCTTGATGAAAGTTTAATATATTTTTCCAAATATCATTAGCCGTTTTGAAAAAATAAACTCTTTCATATTCAATCCTAGGTAAAGCTTTATAAATCATCATCTTTGCTTTAGTGTTTTTAAGATAATCATCTTGTTTTTCAAAACTTGTTTTTGTTGGTTTAAAATCACCAATAGAAATAATACGCCAAAGATCTTGATCAATTGATCTCACATAGTTTTCAAATTTACTTTTCCATTCAAGGAAGTTTTCTTTTTCAAATAGCGGTGGCCTTTGAGTAGATTGCCCTTCTTTTAGATTTTCAAAATCCATGGATCGATCCAAGTTTTAAAATACAATATATTTTAAAGATCTTAAGAAACGTAGCTCTTGATGCCAATTGTGGAAAACTAGAAGGGGGTTGAATAGTTTACCACTTTTTAACTTGTTAATCTTTGAAAAGCTTTATGTGTAACCAACAATTCTAACTAATTAACAATAATTAATATGCAAGTATAAAGAAGGAAACGATCAAACCACAACACGATTGTTTATCATGGTTCGGCTACAAGGACTCTTTTTCCTTGCCCTACTCCACACCCCGAGTATCCAACTCGAGAGTATCAAGCACTAGTCAACAAGCTCCTTTCACCGGTGAAGAAACCCTTACAATCTTCGCTTACACTTTATCCAGTACAAAGAACAAAAAACAAACCCTAACAAGAAACGATTCACAAATCCAGCAAAGTTTATGTAATCTTAACACGAATCTGCTCAAGAAACGAATTAACCACAAGATCAATCAATAACTATCACAAGATTAGTGCAAGAAAACAAAAAATCAGCAAGAATTATGAAAAACGATTTGAGTTTGGCAAACCCTAAATCGTTTTTGACACAAATTCGACCCAAAACCTCAAGATTTACATCACCCAACAAGATTAATCAATGATAAACACGAATGTTAATCATTAGAATAACAAGAGGAATCAGAAAAACAAGATTAATCAATGATAAACACGAATGTTATTCGTGGTGCTGGCTGGTCTTGTTGGTCGAAACCCTTATTTATTGGGTTTGGCTGTGGTTGAAGCATAACGATCAATTCATATACGTTGGTTTGCATGGAAAGTGATCTTGGATCTGGTTGTATATGTCAGTTATGATTGATCTGGTTGTTTTCATTGCAAGTCGATTTGATTCGTGGTTCTTAATTGGTACGTGGGGTTTGAGAGAGTGGAAGTCAAGTTCTTCTTGTGTAAGTCAATATTTTATATGATTTTTGTGCATTCGTTGCTGCTGCTGATTCTTGGAAGTTAAGTTTTGTTAGAGTTCTTATTCAAAAACTCGTTTGATTGATTGGGTGTGACAAGATCTTGCAAGTGTTCTTATTTGTTGCACATTCGATCTATACTTAGGGTTTATTCACCCTAGTCCCGTTGCATGAGGACCCTTTTCATGTTACATTGACATTACTTGGTCTTGAAAGGGGATCATGACATGTAGGTTGCAGGTATGCTGCATGATTGTTTGGGTCTCCCAGGTCTCCCATGGTTTGTGAAGTTCTGATTCTTGATTAGCTCCATGCATTACACTCGGATTGACTTGGAGAATGGGTCAAGGCTTCTTTGGTTGATGATGCAAGTTCAGGTTCTATGTGGATGGGATCACATGGAAGTTTATTGAAGTTCTACAATGGCTATGTTCTTGGTGCTACCTTAGTGAATCATGTGTTAATTCCTATTTTTTTGTTTCACTTGTATAGTCATTGTAGGTGATAAGCTTTATTATGTAAGTTATAAGAATGGCGTGTCATTCTTATATGAGAGTCTGTAAGTGTCCTAAGGGACTGAGTCGAGGGAGTCACCCTCGTCCTTTGTACTTCAATGTTTTTTTGGATAATATATTTTACCAGGGTGAATTAACCCTTTTACCCAAAAAGCTAAATACCGGGTCCTAGTTCAAGGTAGAACCACACTAACGTCATCTATCCACTATTTCCGACACTAAGCTAGATGTCGAGTTCTTTTACAAAGGTACAACCACTCCTATCACTTAATGTATTTTGAGGACCAAAATACTAACCGATCAATTCTTAACTAAATACAAATGAAGTATAAACTACAAGAGTTTACACAATAGAAGTCTAACAAGTCTTGCAACGTTGAGTTGAAACTTGTAACTTCTCGGATGAACTTGTGAACTTCCTTTCTACATAAGAGAACCACACAAGTGAGTTGCTACTGAGTTAGATGAGATAAGTGAATGTTTATATGCAAAGTATAGCTAAAAGTGATAATTGACTTCTTGCAAGTGGCTTTGTATTTATAGCCAACCAAACCAGCAGACCGGCGGATCCGGCGGAACCAAAACAAGAGTTCCGCCCTTGTAACCCCAGGGTTCCGCCAGGTCTGACAGTCAAAGACTCCAAGAAATCTTTCCATATCTAGCAATGTCAAATCAAGTTTCTTCAAGTCAACACACAACAGATAGAGTAAGAAACCTTCTAAAATGTGTAAGAGATCTTATGGAAAGTCAACTGCTAGATTTAGTAACCTTTCCATAAATGCTCATGATACATGCCATGATGTCATGTTATATTTTCTATATTTAGAAATATAACAATGTTATGTTTAATATGTAAGTGTAGCAAATGAAATAAAGTCTAGTTAAGCAAGACTTAAACTAAAATCATGTTTTACTAAAAACTAAAGTTTACACTTTGTCGTTAACAAAACTTAGCAAAGATCGTAAAATATAAATAACGTTTTTAGGCGATATTTGTATTAACAAAAAGGACGAACCATAATTTGCACGTGTGAGGTTTTTTAACTAAAAGGACCAAAAGTGAACTTTTAAAAGAGACAAATTAACCCCACTATACTTATCCTTTGTTGGTTCCAACACCCACCTTATCTCCAAATTAGCAGAAACCCTAAGTCAGTGTCACAGCACAAATCCAAAAAAAAAAAAAAAAAAAAAAAATTGATGTCCTTTTCATATTTAATTCAAGTAAACTAGGTTTGTTGTACTTTCCCATAACTATATTATTCCCTTTTTTGTTCATATACATTTGATGTTACAGTTACAAGATGGATTTTTGAAATTAATTAAATTTTTTTTATAGATGTTTTTTTGGTTTTTTTTGTCCACCATAATTAATTTGATGTTTGAGGTTGCCAAAAATCTACTTAGTTACTTTTTAATTTCTATCTATAAACGATACTCATGTAGATTTACTTTAACCAGGAAAAAAAATGAAGAAAGTTGTCTTTAAAGTATACACATATGGGGAATTTGCTTTCGATCCACTGCGTTAATGTGACAAATGGTATTTTTCACAAATTAATTTTATAATAAATTTCTATTTATTATATTTACTTTGAGTATTATAAGCATTTTTGCACATTTCTGCATGTTTCTGCACATTTCTGAACATTTTCGGGAGCTGTCCTGCACACTGTAGCTTACAGTCACTACTGAAAAAGTTTATTTTCATCAGTAAACACAAATTAATCCATTTCGGATAGTTACTGACAAGTTTCGTAAATTACTGAGAGCTTTCTCACATTTTTCTGAAAAACAACGCCGCACGCGAACCGACACTACAGTACCTATGGTAAAAGTCAAGAAAATATATTTTTGAGTCAGTAAAGTCATTTTATTACATTTCTGACAAAATCGTGGCTAAAAACTTTATTTTACGTATACGTGTCCAAAAACGTCAAACCGGGACTTTACAGTTACGTTTAAGCTTAAACCGACACACGATATACCAACGAGGAGTAAAATTTTACTTCCCCCTCTTCCTTGGATTTTCTTAGCCGGCCACCTACACCCCACCAACAAATATAACACATTCAATATACTCTAAAAACCACTAAACTCCCTTTTGACCTAAGAACACTCTTTTATCCAAATCTATTACCCAAAATCATACTTTAACTAGTCATTTGAGGTCATTATTTCATCTATCTCTTTTCTTTCTTCTTCTCTTGGCCGAGCACACCAACACAAAAACACACACATTTCTTACAAAAATCTTGAAGATCAAATTAGTTTGGGTGTTACATCAAGAGTTTGGGTAATATATAAGTTGATTTGGGTTAAATTGAAGCATTTTGAGTCTCCTTTTGTTCTTGCTAGCCACGAACCAACACCAACTTTGTAAGGATTTGTCAAAACTTTTCAAATCTTGTTTATTTCATGTTTTTATGATGATCAAAGATGTTACCAAGTGCTAAATGTATATGTTTTGTTAAGTTGACAACTATATACATATTGGGTTTGCATGCATGAAATTCGGCCACATTAAATGCTATGAGTTAATATGTATATTTCTTGCTTGTGTGGTAAAACTTGTTGCTTGTGGTGCTAATTTGGTGATACAAATATGATTTACACTAATTACGCGAATTTAAGACGATATATACACTTATATGTATTTATACATAAATCGGCACAAATAAAAATTATGAAATTATTGGGGTTTTGAAACACATAAAATTTTGGCTCAAGTGGTAAATTGGTGAGATTTTTACTTGAAAGATTGTAATTAAGTATATATCGAATTAACCGTAACTAATTATAATTAATTAGTTAAAAACACAATTTTTGGAGAAAATAAATATTTTGGGTCGAAACATATTATTTTTAGTTGAATAAAAATAATTTTGACCAAACTTGATATTTTGAGGAGTAAACATAATTAGAAATGTTAATAATGTTTAATTATATAAATATAAACACCAAAATTAGTTTTGGGCCAAGTGAATGTTTTGAGCCCAATATGGTGCTCGTTGGCAGTTGGGCCGAGCTCAATGAACATTTTTCCAACTTTGACTTTTTGACCAAAAATTGTTATCGGACGTGTAAAAATTAATTTCGATATATAACGATATACGTAACTTAATTCATAATATATGTTTTTGAGCTTATATTGGGTTAACGGGCCCAATAGTGAAATTTAGGCCCAATAAGTATTTCGGGTGACGAAAATGAGTTTTTACATATATTTGGACTTACGGCGACTATTTTACATCATAGAACAAATTATAACGATAACTATATTAATAAGTAAATAATATAGTTATTACGTACTAAATATTACAAGTAAAGTGACAAGTGATTTATTGGAGAAATTGCAACATTTGAGGAAAATGGAAACGTTTAACAAACGAACGGGTCATGCCCAAATTTCTAAAAATTATAACATTTAGAATATTTTACAAAAATACTTACATTTATATAGTTTTTCTAAGTTACAAATGCATTTATTTTAACTACTTAATATTTAATTATATTATAAATAATAAAGGATATTTATAATATAATTTTCCTCACTAACATATTTATTATAAAGATTTCGCAAGTATATTTAATTAATTAAAAACTTAATTAATTAAATACATAATTACAATTATTATATATATATATATATATATATATATATATATATATATATATATATATATATATATATATATATATATATATATATATATATAGTGTTGTATTCTATGCAGTACCAATATTAGATACAGTACTTTACAGTACTGTTAAAATAAATCTAGGCCATTAAATGAGTTTGATCAATGGTTAGTATTGAATGTGCCAAAAATGTAATTAAACAAAATATGAGGATTTCTTTTTTAATTAAACAAAAGGCTGAAAGGGTATTATTGGTATTATACATTTAATTGATTTTTAAACCGTATATCACATCTTTCTCACACTTCTAACCTCCAACATCTCTCCCCTCTTCCATTAACCCTAATTCCGCCCCCACCAAAAAACCGCCATCATCAGCAAAAATTATCTTCGCCCCGTGAATCGTGTTAGTATGTTCCTATGTTCGCGGGTGTTCGTATGTTTTTATTTTCGATGGGTTCGTATGTTTTAGTTTGCAGATCTGGGTTCGTATGTATTTGGAATGGTTCTTTATTTTATAATTCTTTTAGTTGTGTAAGTTTAATACATGTGTGACTCATAATGTTACCATGTTACGTTTAAAAAATTAGTTGACACAACCCATTAACTGGTTCCAAGATCCGTCATCCATGTGAAGGTATTGTTAGTCTGCTTTTTTATATGGGTTTGGTTTAAAAATGGTATGGTTTATTAAAAAATGGCTAGAAACATATGTGCAGTTACCATTTTAAGCAAAACTAGTTTGATGTCCAAATAATTGTACACAAGAAACATACGTAAAAAAAAAAAAAAAAAAAAAAAAAAAACCCTATGCATATCATTTTTCTAAAAACATGTACACTAAAAAAAAAAAAAATCCTAAATTTAAGGGAATTATAAAACGTTTTTTAATTAATAAATTCAAAAAAAAGTGAAAATGTGTTTGACAATTATACCCTTTGAATTAAATAAAAATATTTAATAATACTAAATTCTTATTGGTCTAGATTGGTACTGTAAAGTACTGCATCTAATATTCGTACTGCATATAACGCGCCCATATATATATATATATATATATATATATATATATACATCACTTACGTATTACAACGATGAATATAATACACAGATGTTCCGTTATGGACTCTCACACCATTCACTATCACCACGAGCCATCACCAAGAGCTTTTCTAATAAATTACCTTTGAAACGTACGTACCACACAAACACGAGCACATGGTAACACATAACATAAAAATCTTTCAAAAGAATCAAACACTTAAAACACGAATGTTGTACTAAGACTTACCATACTTACTTAGGTCGCGTGTCAGAGCGGTTGCACTATTTACTCTTTTAAGGTGAGTTTATAGCCCCATTTTCTTATAAGTACTGTTTTATAAACCTTGGGGTGAGAAACATGCAAAACTGTTTACATGGACCAAAACTGAACTTATTTTTACACACTGGTATGCGGAAACCTAAGTTGCCTGAATCCCACTTTGCCCACCATCGACAACCGTTAACTCCTGCTGGGAAACGCGTATGTTATAAATAGATCTATTGAGGGTGACTCCTCCGTTTAGTTGGCCATGCCATGGTCAAGGAGAACGTATACCATGATGACCTTTTTGCCGAGTGACTTGGATTATCACTCGCGGGCACTTTTATTGTATTTATGCCTTTGGCATGCTTTTGTCTAGTTCGGTTGTTGAGCTTAGTGTTGCATGCGAAATTAGTGTGTGCTTGCTGATTATTGCTATGGTCCATATGTGCTATTTACTTTAAACCTATAGACTCACCAGCGTTAGTTGACTTTTAGCATGTTTTTCAGGTGCTTAAAGTATATTTATGTTGAAGGTAGTGCATGGCGAGGTCATAAGAACCCTAAGTGTTTTTACAAAAGCGTAACTCTAAAAACTTTGGGACAGTTATGTAACTGGGCCTTATTTTTATGAAAACTCGAACTTATGTATGACATTTGACTTAACAACTATGTAATGTATTTAAACGGATTTTAAATCCGTTCTCTATGTATCTTGTGTTGTGATTCCTATTTGGTAGCACCCAAAACATGTATGCTTCCGCGATTATCTATTTTTGGGAGTTTTACAGATTGGCATCAGAGCCTAGGGTATAGAGAACTAGGTAAATTAAAAACCTAAACTATAACCACTTTTATAAAAATGCTTCTTATGACCGCCAGATGCCTGCCTACTTTGTTTGGCGTGACTTAGTTGATTTTTGCTTTATATGTTTAAGTGCTATACTTGTGTTGTGAGTATTTACTTAGCATATATGATATAAGTATTTCCTATATACTTACACATACCATACCATAGTTGTCACAGACCATGTCCCTACGTAACGTCATTATTTCATTTCGAGTTGAATACTCGCTACATACCACATGAATTCACTTTCTACTCGACTCCAAGTTTGGACAACTGTCTTATCCTTTCGAAACACTTACATTACTATCGTAAAAGAACCCACCAACTTAGGTGAGCACGACCCTAACCTATCAATCTATAACATGTCTCCTTGAACCATATGCTCTTAATACACATCCTTACTATGTCTCACACTTCTTTTCTCATTGTAAAGAATCATGTCATCTGAGAGGCAAGACCTAAACTCCGCAGCCATGGAACAACTCATAGCCCAGCGAGTTGCCGAGGCTATCGCTGCCTACGAGGCGGGAATCCGCATGGCTTGCAATCTGATGGACCGGGAAACACATCAGGAAGCTAAGAGCGTTAACAACAAGAGAAAGTGGGAAGACCACTCTAAAGGGAACAACAGTAACTCTCAGAACAAGAGGCAAGAGGTGGCAAAGGCTTATGCAATCGGTTCAGGTGAGAAGAAGGGATATGCAGGGAATGCACCTCTTTGCAACTGTTGTAAGCTACACCACAAAGGACCATGCACGGGTAAATGTCACAACTTCCAGAAGGTGGAACATTTGGCCAAGAGCTGCAGGTCTAGACCCTTAGCTACCACTCAAGCATCACCACCCAACAATCGAAGGGCGGAAGTCACCTGCTATGGATGTGGTGAGAAGGGTCATTACCGTAATCAGTGCAAGAAGCCCAGGAATCAGGGCAATGATGGTAGCCAGGGTAATCAAGGAGTGACTGGGAACCAAGGAACTAAGTAAATGGGAGCAAACAGGGACACCGTAGAGTAGGAGGAAACCAAGACTCAAACGTGATATCATAAGAATGACTACCCTATGTAATAGGACCTAAGCTTAGACTCTCTTAATTTCATTTATGTAAGACTTCATTAGTATCTTTATGTGAACCACGTCGTATGGAATGGATTTAGTGAACCTTTATTAGGAGATGTAATCTTATTTGACTCCTGACTATCAGCGGTCCTATGTCGATTAGACGTACCAATTGCCACCCGTTGCACTACTTATTTTACTATCATTTAACAAACCACCTTGTCATCATTTTTCAACTATTTGAACTCGTACTATAAACCAGTTGTCCGCCATATTATATTTTCATTAAATATTAAATTGTATTGTCACTAACACTCAAACTTTTGCAAGTGTTCCACATATTGTGTCGCAGTCATACTACAAATTGTTTTACTACCATATTTCAGAATCCAAGTTTTGACTTCACCACTTGCTTTGAAACAAGGAACTCTACTCGTATTGTATTACGAACTATTTTGCTAACAATTTATAAGCTAAACTATAACTTTGACGCTATTATGTCAATAATGAATTGTTTTCCTATTATTCTATAAATTGTTTGCAAACCATCTTACAAACTATTATGTTACTGGCCGACGAATTATTTACTTGTTGAAAAGAAATTTATGCTGCAACCTCGTGAGCAAAACCAATGTGTTTTCTTGTAACTAAACTCAGCATTACATCGTTGGACCCCAATTATATAGAGCCTGAGCACCTATGTATAATTCGGGTAGGACCATACTATGCTAGGAATGGTTGCCTTAAATTTTTGTCAAATATTTTATTTGCTTTTGCCGAGAAATCAAAAACTCGTGTGTGTGAACACATAAAAGTAGTGCAAGTCATGGGCATCCGTACTAGAAAACTCCGCAACCAAATAGGCTTTGATGCCAAGATACCACCTGGAACCAGCCTTACTTCATACCATGCCCAAAGCTGAAAGGATAACTTACACCACTAGCCATCATAAGTTGACCCCACCGATTAACATCTCACGTTGCCCTATCGCTTCCGATTCCAAGACACTTCCTCGTCAATCAGACCAATCTTTAAGCTTGATAGCTATTGAATAACGCATAACCTCGTATGTGGCAGGAACATATTCTTGCTTTATAGCAACTCTGTCAAATAGCTGTGACAGTTATATTTTGATCCCTTATCGAAATTATATCTTCTACTCAGAGCGCTTGCTAGTAGAAATCAACAATGTTCTACAGGGCTATACCCTCAACGCTAAGTACTAAGCACACTACTAAGCCAACCAACTGACTGCTAGTAGCAATAAACACCATCTTTCACGGTCATACTCTCGACCTGCAAAACTCTCCAACCAACAGCGACCTTATGCCCACAAAACCTGGAGACCTCGACGTCATCCCCAGTATAGAATGGACGTCGAGAACCATGTTGTAATCATCTATGATAGGAAACTTGTTTGCATACCTTATGGTAATAGGATCCTAGCAATACAAGAAGGACCCTTAGACGAAATTAAACAATGAGTGAACCACCAGACATTTAAGAGTCTAAGAGACTTACCAAAAGTTGACTTGTAACCCAAAAGGGAGATCGAAGTGATCACGCACGTTCATCAAGGTTGAACATCATCCCGTGTACGAAGGTGCAGAAGTACATCGAGAAAGGATGCTACCTCTTTCTAGCTCACGTCTCTGAAAAGAAGGAGAAGAGTCCCAAAGAGAAGCGATTGGAAGATGTGCCAATTGTGAGGGATTTATCGAAGGTTTCTCAAAGATAGCTAAGCCTTTAACTGCATTAACTCAGAAGAATGTAAAGTACGACTGGGGAGATGACGAAGAAGAAGCTTTTCAACTCCTTAAAGAAAAGTTGTGCAGAGCACTTATTTTGGCCCTACCAGAAGGTAGTGAAGACTTTGTCATTTATTGCGACGCTTCACACAAAGGTTTGGGAGCCGTGTTAATGCAGAGAGAAAAGGTGATTGCGTATGCTTCTCGACAACTGAAAACTCATGAGAAGAATTACACAACTCATGATTTGTAGTTAGGTGCAGTTGTGTTTGCACTACGCATTTGGAGGCACTACCATGGTACTAAGTGTGTGGTGTATACGGATCACAAAAGTCTACAACATATCTTGAACCAGAAAGAGCTGAACATGAGATAGCGAAGATGGTTGGAATTGTTGAGCGATTATGATTGTGAGATCCGTTACCACCCAGGCAAGGCAAATGTAGTTGCCGACGCTCTTAGCCGAAAGGAGAGGATCAAACCCCTCAGAGTCAGATCGTTAGGGATGACGATTGTTTCCCCTTTTCCATCAAAAATTCTTGAGGCTCAGATTGAGGCACTCAAAGAAGAGAACCGACCAGATGAGAAAATTTACGGTGTGCCAGAAAGCGAGAATGGCTTCGTAAAGAGATCAGATGGAGTTTTATGTTATGGAGACAGAAGTTGGATTCCGCTGTGCGGAGGAATTCGTGATTTGATTATGCACGAATCACACAAATCCAAGTACTCCATTCATCCAGGAGCTGACAAGATGTACTTAGACTTGAAGAAGCTATGTTGGTGGCCAAACATGAAGGCGGATATAGCTAAGTACGTCAGCATGTGCTTAACGTGTTCGAAGGTTAAGGCTGAACACCAGAGACCGTCAGGTTTGTTGGTACAACCAGAGATTCCAGAGTGGAAATGGGAGCAGATAACCATGGATTTCATCACCAAGTTGCCAAGGACGTCGAGCGGTTATGACACAATATGGATAATCGTAGACCGTCTCACTAAGTCTGCACATTTCCTTCCTATGAGAGAGAACGAAAGTATGGACAAGCTTGCCAGGCTATACGTAAAGGAAATTGCGGCAAGGCATGGAGTGCCAGTTTCTATCATCTCTGATAGAGATAGCCGTTTTACATCCAATTTTGGAGATCGCTTCAGGATGCATTGGGTACAGATCTTGATATGAGCACAGCTTATCATCCTCAGACTGATGGTCAGAGTGAGAGGACTATTCAAACACTGGAGGACATGCTCAGGGCGTGTGTTATTGACTTTGGGAACGACTGGGATAGGCATTTGCCTTTGGTCGAGTTTTCCTACAATAACAGCTTTCACACCAGTATTAAGGCTGCACCGTATGAAGCACTTTATGGTCGTAAGTGCAGATCGCCAATATGTTGGGCCGAAGTCGGAGAAAGTCAACTTACTGGACCAGATCTAGTTCACGAAACTACTGAGAAAATCGTGCAGATCAAGAATCGTATGCAAGCTGCTCGTGATCGCCAAAAGAGCTACGTTGACAAGAGGCGAAAACCCCTTGAGTTTCAAGTGGGTGACAAAGTGATGTTGAAGGTCTCGCCATGGAAAGGCGTGATCAAATTCGGTAAACGTGGGAAGTTGAACCCTCGTTATATTGGACCTTTCGAGATTCTTGCTAGAGTCAGGCCGGTGGCCTACAGACTCGCATTGCCTTCTGAACTCAGCGCTGTGCATGACGTTTTTCATGTTAGCAATTTGAAAAAGTGCTTATCTGATGATAATTCTGCTATACATTTGGAAGAGATCCAAGTAGACGAAAGGTTGAATTTCGTCGAAGAACCCATTGAAATCATGGACCGGGAAGTTAAACGACTGAAGCAGAGTCGTATCCCAATCGTGAAGGTCCGCTGGAACTCTCGCAGAGGCCCCGAATACACTAGGGAGCGAGAGGACGAGATCAAGCGTAAATATCCACATCTCTTTTCGAACTCATCGAATGACTTGAACTGAAATCCGGGACGGATTTCCCCTTAAGGAGGGGAGACTGTGACAAATGGTATTTTTCACAAATTAATTTTATAATAAATTTCTATTTATTATATTTACTTTGAGTATTATAAGCATTTTTGCACATTTCTGCATGTTTCTGCACATTTCTGAACATTTTCGGGAGCTGTCCTGCACACTGTAGCTTACAGTCACTGCTGAAAAAGTTTATTTTCATCAGTAAACACAAATTAATCCATTTCGGATAGTTACTGACAAGTTTCGTAAATTACTGAGAGCTTTCTCACATTTTTCTGAAAAACAACGCCGCACACGAACCGACACTACAGTACCTATGGTAAAAGTCAAGAAAATATATTTTTGAGTCAGTAAAGTCATTTTATTACATTTCTGACAAAATCGTGGCTAAAAACTTTATTTTATGTATACGTGTCCAAAAACGTCAAACCGGGACTTTACAGTTACGTTTAAGCTTAAACCGACACACGATATACCAACGAGGAGTAAAATTTTACTTCCCCCTCTTCCTTGGATTCTCTTAGCCGTCCACCTACACCCCACCAACAAATATAACACATGCAATATACTCTAAAAACCACTAAACTCCCTTTTGACCTAAGAACACTCTTTTATCCAAATCTATTACCCAAAATCATACTTTAACTAGTCATTTGAGGTCATTATTTCATCTATCTCTTTTCTTTCTTCTTCTCTTGGCTGAGCACACCAACACAAAAACACACACATTTCTTGCAAAAATCTTGAAGATCAAATTAGTTTGGGTGTTACATCAAGAGTTTGGGTAATATAAAAGTTGATTTGGGTTAAATTGAAGCATTTTGAGTCTCCTTTTGTTCTTGCTAGCCACGAACCAACACCAACTTTATAAGGATTTATCAAAACTTTTCAAATCTTGTTTATTTCATGTTTTTATGATGATCAAAGATGTTACCAAGTGCTAAATGTATATGTTTTGTTAAGTTGACAACTATATACATATTGGGTTTGCATGCATGAAATTCAACCACATTAAATGCTATGAGTTAATATGTATATTTCCTTCTTGTGTGGTAAAACTTGTTGCTTGTGGTGCTAATTTGGTGGTACAAATGTGATTTATACTAATTACGCGAATTTAAGACGATATATACACTTATATGTATATATTCATAAATCGGCACAAATAAAAATTATGAAATTATTGGGGTTTTGAAAAACATAAAATTTTGGCTCAAGTGGTGAATTGGTGAGATTTTTACTTGAAAGATTGTAATTAAGTATATATCGAATTAACCGTAATTAATTATAATTAATTAGTTAAAAATACAATTTTTGGAGAAAATAAATATTTTGGGTCGAAACATATTATTTTTAGTTGAATAAAAATAATTTTGACCAAACTTGATATTTTGAGGAGTAAACATAATTTGAAGTGTTAATTATGTTTAATTTGTGGAAAACTAGAAAGGGGGGTTGAATAGTTTTACGTCTTTTTAATTCACTAAAACTTTGTTTATGAAAACACCAATCCGAACTTTATATGATACCAAAAGACTTGCACAATTATAAACAACGATATCAACAAGTATATAATATGACAAGTATGTAAGTAAGTAAGTAAAAAGATAGAGATGGAAGGATGGCACCGTGAGACAAAGGATTTATAGTGGTTCGGCTAAATGTCGGCTCTTCGTCCTACTCCACTCCCCGAGCACCTAACTCGGGAGTTTTCTTCACTATGTCAACAAGCTCCCTTATGGCGGAGAAAACCTTACACGACTTTTGCTTACACCAATTTACGACACTAAGCTAAATGTCGGGTCCTAATCCTAGCTAGAACCAATCTCACAACACACCACAACTTATCACTACTTCTTCACTACTTGTACACACCTCAACTTCTTCACTACTACACACCACTTCACTACTTCACTACTTAATCTTCTTCTCTACCCAACTTCTATTCACAACTAGCTCTCCTAGAACTACTTACTATAAACACAACACTACTTCACAAATGCTATACACAATATACACAACAAATATACAATACTTCTTAAACTTGAGGTTGAAGGAGTATTCTTCTCTTGCACTTTGGATGAGGATGGATGAGGAGGGATTGAATCACTTGAAACAAGGATTAATAATCAAATGATCAAAGGGTTTTAGAAGATGTTTAGAGAGATTTAGATCTGAAAATTTTCGTGCAAGAGGTGAGAAAAATACCAGGTTTGAGGTGGTATTTATAGGAGAAAATTTCTGACAGAATCTGACAGGGGAGCGTGGCCGGCCCCCTTAATTCATGGCCGGCCCCCTTAAAATTAAGGGGGCCGCCCAGCTGTAACGGCCAGATTTTCTGTCTTTTAGTGGGGAAAGTTTATTTGGTGAAAAACTAACTGATTTTGGTTAAAAATTTGAATTCATATATTTAGTATGATTTAAACATTTTCTTTTATTACCAAAAGTGTTTTTCAAAAATATATAATATGTTTATATTATTAAATAAACTTTGTAATAATTAATTAAATACCCCTTTGATCATGAGATGTATTAAGCACTAGTTTATTCATACCTTAAGTGATTAAGTTGGATAAAATGATATAAACTAGCTTAATACTTGTTTACGTAGTAATCTTACGTTTAATGATTTTACATTTTGTGATCGTCAAAACGTAGAGATATCAAAAAATATAAATAACGTTTTTATGCATTTTTATGTCAACAATCTCCCCCTTTTTGATGATTACAAAATCTAAACTCATTAAACAAAAATTAGTATATATACAAGTATTATTGTGAGTTTATATTAATTCTGCCCCTTTTTGTTAGCATCAAAAAGGTTATCCCGATATACTTGGAGCTCCCCCTTGACGTATACTCCCCCTCGTTTTGAGGTCATAAAAGAAATCGAGATATGGAATGCTTGCAAAAATATTTAGAGTACACAATATATATAGAAGGCATACATATAGAGCAAGACAACTAAATTAAATTCATGGCAAAAACAAGACATTCATTAATAAAATTATTAAAATAGATTATGTGAAAAACATAATCTTTAGTACATAAGCATGCATATATGCTTTTCTTAGTAACCTACACTAAGAAGATACTAAGTTGCCATCTTGAGGTTACTTGGCCTTGCTTGGTTACAAAAGATTTTGGTGATTTTATTCGGAAGCATGGAGGTTTTGTTTAGTGGTTTGATGGTGATGGGTATGGAGTGGAAGGGTTGTTTCTAGGGATATTGTATCGAATGAGAGGAGGTATTGGATGAGGGCGAGTGAGAAGATATTCAATCCAAGAAATATCTTGACTTAAGTCAAGAATTTGTTTTTGTAGGAAATTGCAACAAGGACAATAGTAGGTGTGGTTGGTGACTTGATCCAAATTGAGTGAGTGAACTAAACAATTTGAATATGGAGATGAGGGAGGTTTGTCAAAGTTGCGTTGTGCAAGATGCATTACATTTAGATCACGAAGATCTCGAATGACATTGAGTTCTTCACGGAATTTTTGCTTTTCCGTGGCATTGTGGAGTGGTTCATTTGGTTGATGTGGGTGAATTGGGGTTGTGTAGTTGGATGGGAAGTTGTTTGAGGTGTAATTGGATGATTGACCATAATTGTATGGATCATTATAGTTGAATGAAGGTATGGTAGAGGTTTGACCGAGATTGTATGGATTGTAATGAGGTTCAAAGGAATGACCTTGTGGATTTGGATTGAAGTTGGGGAAGTAAGTGGTTGTAGGTATTGGTTGTTGTTCAATCCCTATGGATGTGATGGCATTGTTTTGAGGGCTTGTTTTTCTCTTCCAATTGGATTTTTCGGTCATCCTTGCTAGCTGGTATGTGCTATTTTACACATACTTTTGACCTTAGTTTAAGTGATTTATAGACCAAAAACTAACGTGAAACGCCAAAGATATAGTGTTTTTGTGTTTGTGATCGTGCAGGGACGGATATTGCATAAATAGCACAAAAGTCAACCAAAAAGCCTAAAACGAGCACGAGATGTGGAAAAGTGTCACAAAGCCGAGTCAAAGATGAAATCTACTCAAGGAAAGCCCGTGATGACGAGTTTATTTCTTAAAAAGCTCAAGAAGATGAACGATACGCTTAATCAAACCAGAAAGATATTCATGAGAAGAAGCTTTCCAAAATTGAGCAAGTGAACGTTTTTACATCTTTGAAGACTTGTAATAAACGTCAACACAAAGCCTCGAAGTTACAAGAGTTTACATTTAATGTTTAAGACGTTTAGTAATTTGTAACAAAGTTTTAGTGTTCTTTTCATGAATTGTAAAGGTTCAAAGGCTTAAGTTGCAACATTGTCAAAACTTTAGAAGCTCTTGGCCTATAAATAGAAGCTTAAGCCTCATTGTGAAGGTTGGTTAGTATTAGGAGTAGGGGTAAGGTAGAGTAGTTTAGCTTATTTTTATGTATTAGTGTAGATTTATTTTGAATGCAAGTTTATTTTGATGTCTTATTTCAAGCTTATTTTGATGTCTTAAATCTTTCCTTTAATCTTTACAAG
>LBNU01007460.1:0-20677 GCA_014162995.1 Artemisia annua
CTCGATTTTTCCTGGAAATTATGATCCTGATAACAAGGAAGATGATTTTCTAGGTATATGTATAAAAATTTAACTTTTATCCCAATGATTTAAATGTTTTTTGGTTCAAATCTCATCATATATATAAATCGAAATGTAAAAAATTGTTTCTCAGGTCCGAATGGTGAGTTACGAGCTTTCTTGAATGGGCTTGCAGAAGCAAATGATGTGCCAAATTATGTGAAGGATCATCCATTTGGGGAGGCTGCCATAACACCTTCACATTCTGATTGGGGCTATTACTCTAAAATAATTCGCTCTCTTGGCAAGGAGTAGATTTGATCGCGTGAACTAAGATTCATCCAGGCTAAGAGGGTTGTTTGCTCTATAAGTTGCTACCGTCGTTTTTGTTTTTCATGGGACATTAGTCTTTAGCCTTGGTTGCATAATTGCATCAATATGGTAATGAATAAATACTTGCCTTGGATTAATTTTAATATGCTTTACATGAGAACTTTGACTCTTTTATCAAGAAATTGGTCAATTTGGATATATCTTTCATATTATGGTTTTATAGACATAAACATTTGGTTGATAAAACCCATTAGATCTAAGTCAACAGCTGAAAGCCTTGATAGATATGCAAATTAGTCAAATGTTAAATTTAAATACCAACGAGTCACAAGAATATTGTTAGCCCAAATTTCTCATATATATGGCCTGTCAAAACATATACCAATGGTACCAAAGTATTGCTATATCCATCGTATAATAATTACAAAATGCGTTAAGTTTAAAAAAATCTCAGTCACTCACTTTCCATCAGTTAAATATTATCATCACCTCCTAAACTCTCTTTTCATTTGTTGAAATACAAACTAAACACTTATTTTAAAGCATTTCAAAATAGTGTTGTGAACAATTATTATGAGATAGAGGAGTACTAACTAAAAAAGAAATGATAACAAGTAGAAAGTCATCACTACTTTAACCTTCTCTTCGTTCAAATAAAAACAATATTTAACCGTCTCTTGAGTTTTTAGTGCTTCTATCGTTATAACCTCATAAGTTGAACTAACATAACACTAAAAAAATCATTCTCAATAACAATCTTATACACACAACTTAAAAACCTTACTCACTCAACTTTTACACTAAATAAAATAATAAAAAAAAGTACATATAATGTGGGTTATCACATTGACACATGACCCTAAAACTTACCTATAACACCACCAGCAATGTATTCGGTGGTGTTATAGGCCTCTTACCCCCTATAACAAGCGCTCTAACATGATAGTGTAATTTAATAATGTAAATATCCGTACATATTAAATATAGTAATTGAGAAACTAGTTGAAGCATATTTTCTTCATAAATGTGGAGGCCACTCCTGACTCCATCATCAAATTAATTTCCTAGTGCAACTTTAAAGGGTTGTGGACCTTTGATGAGAAAATGAGGAGCAAAGCAACAAAGTTTGATTAAAGAAAAGTAAATCAATAATTATAAATGAGAATGGTGATAGTGATCTTTCATAGATGAGTTCATAGTATGTTAAACAAGAGTGGCTAGATGTTGAATATATTGAGTCTCCTTTTCTCAAGTCAATGTAGCTAATAACATACTCTTTCCTTCATCTCAATCATTCATTCAGATATTTATTTTCTTCTCATATATGCTACACCTAAAACAGACACTTATACTGTCTATCTCTTAGGTTTTATAACTTGCGTTTTGATTTTGTATGATCAGGGTGTGGTAAATGTTTGATATATATGTACTCTTAATTTGTAATGATTGCTTAATTTACTGAGTGTAGTTTGTATGTTTGTCAATCTTGGGTTGTTATTTATGACACTCATAGCGGTAAACATAGTTTATAAATCATATATAGTTCGGATCATTTAGTTCACAAGGAAAGCGAAAAATGAATACATAATATATATATTAATAACTAGATAGGTTAACAAACAAATGAGGTTCGTGTAATCTTTCTCTATGGTAAAGTTTTCTTTAGCTTTATATCGTTAACTTACAATTATGTTTCCTCGATCTTCAGAAACAGCGGTAAAGAAAAGTGTAAAACAAGATATAAGACCAATGNCTAAACACTTATTTTAAAGCATTTCAAAATAGTGTTGTGAACAATTATTATGAGATAGAGGAGTACTAACTAAAAAAGAAATGATAACAAGTAGAAAGTCATCACTACTTTAACCTTCTCTTCGTTCAAATAAAAACAATATTTAACCGTCTCTTGAGTTTTTAGTGCTTCTATCGTTATAACCTCATAAGTTGAACTAACATAACACTAAAAAAATCATTCTCAATAACAATCTTATACACACAACTTAAAAACCTTACTCACTCAACTTTTACACTAAATAAAATAATAAAAAAAAGTACATATAATGTGGGTTATCACATTGACACATGACCCTAAAACTTACCTATAACACCACCAGCAATGTATTCGGTGGTGTTATAGGCCTCTTACCCCCTATAACAAGCGCTCTAACATGATAGTGTAATTTAATAATGTAAATATCCGTACATATTAAATATAGTAATTGAGAAACTAGTTGAAGCATATTTTCTTCATAAATGTGGAGGCCACTCCTGACTCCATCATCAAATTAATTTCCTAGTGCAACTTTAAAGGGTTGTGGACCTTTGATGAGAAAATGAGGAGCAAAGCAACAAAGTTTCATTAAAGAAAAGTAAATCAATAATTATAAATGAGAATGGTGATAGTGATCTTTCATAGATGAGTTCATAGTATGTTAAACAAGAGTGGCTAGATGTTGAATATATTGAGTCTCCTTTTCTCAAGTCAATGTAGCTAATAACATACTCTTTCCTTCATCTCAATCATTCATTCAGATATTTTTTTTCTTCTCATATATGCTACACCTAAAACAGACACTTATACTGTCTATCTCTTAGGTTTTATAACTTGCGTTTTGATTTTGTATCATCAGGGTGTGGTAAATGTTTGATATATATGTACTCTTAATTTGTAATGATTGCTTAATTTACTGAGTGTAGTTTGTATGTTTCTCAATCTTGGGTTGTTATTTATGACACTCATAGCGGTAACATAGTTTATAAATCATATATAGTTCGGATCATTTAGTTCACAAGGAAAGCGAAAAATGAATACATAATATATATATTAATAACTAGATAGGTTAACAAACAAATGAGGTTCGTGTAATCTTTCTCTATGGTAAAGTTTTCTTTAGCTTTATATCGTTAACTTACAATTATGTTTCCTCGATCTTCAGAAACAGCGGTAAAGAAAAGTGTAAAACAAGATATAAGACCAATGCTAGAACACCATAATCAAACATGTTCACTTAGATATTAAGGCTTATTTTTTTAGGAGCAACCAATTATCCCTAAACGATATCCCTATGGCGATTGGTTTTTAACCCTTAACCAAACAACGATCGCAAAAAAAAAATTAATACACTAATCGTTCTTCAAATTTGGATTTTTGTGATTCGTTTATTTGGGTTAATCACAATCGTTATTTTGGTTTCGATCTATTGTTCTTCAGTATATCATTGTTATTGGATCGAATTTGTTGCTATGGGTTGAGTGTTTTCGATTACTGCTTATAAACCCTAAGCGATTAGGGTTTTATCTTTTGCGTATTGTTTGCATATGTTTTTCTTTGTTTGAGGTATTCTGTTCGTGGGTATTAGGGAGATGAGTAATACGCATCAGTCGCAGGGTAACGAGCATAAGCTCTCATATGCTTCGATGTTTAAAACAAACAATGCTTTCAAATCAGTCAACATATGTGAGCTCCGTAATGAGGAGCGAGTGGAAGGAGCCCACGTTACAATTCCTTTAAAAGAAATTGAGGATGTTTCAGCTAGGTTTGCTAATACTCTGTATAGGTATTTTATTGGGAAGAGGCTTGCTTTCCCTATAGTAGAGAACTATGTTAAGAATACATGGGCAAAGTTTGGGTTGGAACGTGTTATGTTAAATAATGGATTCTTTTTGTTTCAATTCTCTACTAAGGAGGGAATGGATAAAGTGTTAGAGGCGGGGCCATGGCTGATTCGTTCGATGCCTATTTTCCTAAGTGTTTGGTCCCCTAATACTACGCTTGCTAAAGAGGAAGTTACTGCAGCACCCGTATGGCTGAAATTACTTAATGTTCCAATTGTTGCTTATACGGAGGTTGGGTTAAGCTTGATTACGACTCAAATTGGTAAGCCTATTATGTTAGATTCCTATACTAGCTCTATGTGTGTTAAGTCTTGGGGTCAGAATTCATATGCTCGTGCTCTTGTTGAAGTTTCATCTCTCGACGAGTTATTGGATCATGTGGTTGTGGCTATTCCATTCTCTAATGGGCAAGGTCATTCGTTGGTGCGTGTTGATATTGAATATGAATGGAAGCCGCCTCGTTGTACTTCATGTAAAATTTTTGATCATATTGATGCTGCATGCCCTAAGAATGTTAAACAACATAGTGTTCAGAATAATGGTGATGAGGAAGGATTTGTAGAAGCTACCAAACGAAAAGGTAAGGGTAAAGGGCCCACTCAGGTTATTGATGGAGTTCGTTTTTCGAAACCGAGGGTCACATTGAATTATCGTTGGCAGCCAGTTTCGAAAAAGAAAGTGGGTTCCGATGGAGCGTCGTCTTCAAAAGGTAATGGTACTAACAACAATGCTAGTGGTCCTAATATGCATGCTGCGCAAGATCCGGTTAATCAAGCGAAAAGTGATGTGCATACTTCTAATAAGTATATTCATGATGATCTAAGTGATATCGTCACTAAGAATCCATTTGGTTCGCTTATGGATGAGGTGACCAATTCTGAAATGGGGCCTGAGGTTGGGGTGACACAAGGGGAGCAAAGCGGTCATGTTATGGAGATTGATAGTGACAATGAGGTTGATGAGTCTATTGAGGTTGGTAAACCAAGTACCCCTATCGTCGAGAAAATTGATAAGCTTGAAAAGCTCATTATTGATGGGATAGGAACGCTTGTGGATGATAATGGGAAACCTGTTCCGGTGGTTGAGGGGATTAAGAAGGGTAATCCTTTCTCTAAGGTAGGTAATGTGGTTGTATCTGATAGTGATGATGAGGTTCTTGAGCCAGACGATCCTATGAGTAGTTACCTGTCATCAGCTGGAGGACAAAACGAGCTTGAAGGTTATTTTTCTGATGATTACGCTGCCCAGGTTCTTGATTTACCTGGGCAATTGGAGGAATTTAACAAGATGTTTGATTTTAAGGTCCAAGGCAAGTCGAGGAAGTAATATGCGATGTTGATTCGTGCATGTTTTTTCTTTCATGGTTGTTCTAGTTTTTCGTAGCTAGTTGTTCATTTATGGCATGTCATAAATGTTCTAGTGGTTGTTCAAGCGTTTGCTTGAGGTTAATGTGGTACTTCAGCCACATTCCATTGTACTTTAAAAGTTTATTTGGTTAATATATTTTACCAGGGTGGAGATCCCTTTACCCAAAAAAAAGGCTTATATTTAGCATGCTCACTTAATATCTTCGGATAGTAAAAACAACATGCATGTGTATAGTAAAAGAAAAATCTTTAACTTTGATTCGTTTTCTTCTGGCCAGCCATCAAGGCTGCATACAATGAAATAGTAATAAACCACTTGCATTAAAAAGGCTTTTCTTTGCTACCTTACCAACTATGGCAAGATCATTTATGCCCTTTTTTTTTATTTGGCTGAATTGTCAAAAACAGTAAAAGAAGACCTCTTTATGTAAAAGAGAGAAAAAGAAATGATTCAAGGAAGATACGTACACTCTTTCCTTCATCTCTATTTATTCTGATATTTTTTCTTCTTACACATAATACATACTTAAAATACATACTCAGATCTACTCTCTCTTAGGTTTTATAATCTGAGATGATGTTCGCTTAAGTTTTTTAGTAATTTGTTCTGTTTTTGAATCTTCTAGGTTGATACTGGTTAAGATCTTGTTAGTTTGAAAGGTTTGTTCAAAATGGCTACTAATGATTTGAAGAACAAAAATGTGGTGGCTGCTACTGATGACACTCATAGCAGTGAAGAACAAGATAAAAACAAGACTGTAGTTATTGCTTCTGATGACACTCCTGACAACGAAAAAGTTGGTGAAAAAGAAGCAGAAATTAAGAATGCTAATGTTGCTTCCAAAGACACAAGCATTGTTAAAGATGAAAAAGAAACGAGAAATGATCTAGGCATTTCCTTGGACAAACTTAGCCTTGGTCCGAAAAAGAAACTCCTTGTGCTTCCTCTTGGTGGAATGCTTGTTCACCGAGCATATCGTAATCGTCCTAATACCATTCCCATGAGAAGCCGCCCTGATTTTTCTACCAGAAGTTTTTTGAGTAAGTAAAAAAATAATATAACCACCACCAAGGTGGCCTAGTCGTGATGTCCTCACAAGAGATTTCTTACCTCACTAGGTTAACATCGTGGGGATGGCCTGGTAAAGAGTTCGGAAACGGTCACGGGGATACCCGGTTAGACCGTGTACGTACACTTGAGGCAAAGATTCACCCTCCCGACCCCGAGTAACCTAAACGGAGAAGACCTCGTCCGTTTAACCATTTTAAAAAAATAATTAGTTGCAGCATTTAGCTAACCAGTATTAAAAGCACCCAAGACAACACTCAGATTTAACCATAGGTTGTTAGTCCCTTAAGGGACATTTGCGTGACTATTATCTTGTTAACAATTAACAAACATACATTTGTTACCTTTTGACGTGGTTACATGTTATCGTTCTAATATTATGTTCTTTAACTTGTGGATATGTATATACAGTTTACAAGAGGCCTTATTGTGAAGGGTTTTTGAAGTTTTGTTTGGAAAGATTTGAAGTGGGAATATGGTCTTCTGCTATGGAGTTAGTATATCACATTCCTTCGATCAATTTACTTAATTATAATTTGTATATGCCTTATAATTTGTATCATATTTTGCACATGGGAGGTATAGAGGTGATTTGCAGACAACATATTTTACTTTAGATACAACAAAATTACTTGGATTTTGCCACAATTTGTGATATAAACGCCATTGCATATTTGCATGTAATTTAGTACTGCGACAATCTGTAAAAAGAAAACAGTGAAAGTAATTTTTGTAGAAGTTGATTAACATTGTACTGAATTTTTATATGCTTATGTTTTTGCCAGGCCCTTTAGGATCTTGGATCAATCATGGATGAACTTTAATAATGAAAAACAATCTGAGTATGCACACGAATCTGTATGCAGGGACTCGTTTGTAACAATAGAGAGGGTGGGAATGATTCTGATAAAACACACGTTATATTATTCCACACTAAAATGTTTACAATCGATATCTATATATACTATGTCAATCGGTATGAATGAACCGATGTAACTCTTCTAAGAGTTATCTTCTAAACGTTATATCCTTTCACTAAATACAGGATTTACAGTTAATAAGTTTCTATCTAACATATATGGTCCTTATACTTTAAAGACTTATGTTTCTTGATTATATTTGATGCCAACATTCACTCCCCTAATCAAGAAATCATAATCTTCATACTTTTCACTCTGTTCCTTTGTTCATCCAACTTGCAGTCTCGTTCCTTCTTTTATTATTGTCCTGATCGCCTTGTAACTTCTGGTCTAATCATGTTCAGTTGCCTTCTGTTTCGTTCCATGGTTGATCTTCTTGATCATCGTCCTTGTACATATCTTTATCGGTGCTTCTAAGTTTTTCTTCTATGTCAACATCCATCTCTGCATCAACCTGTGGTCCATGAATGTCTGCAGCACCTCTGCCATCCCTGCCGCCACATCTGGTTTTCCTTGCTTGGTTGTTTTCCTCATAGTAACTTCACCATTCCTATGTACATCTTTTCACCATGTCTTCTTCTTGCCATCTGCATAATACATTCTTCTTTTGGAACTTCTCTTCTTGCAACAACCTTCTTTCTTTTTCTGCCCAAAACTTGTAACATCTCCATGATCATCTTTATGCTTTGTTTTCGGGTCTTCTTCTTCTTCAAAGCGATAACTTCCTTGACTGCAATTGATCGATCCATTGTAACCATGCTCTGATACCACTTTTGCCAGGCCCTTTAGGATCTTGGATCAATCATGGATGAACTTTAATAATGAAAAACAATCTGAGTATGCACACGAATCTGTATGCAGGGACTCGTTTGTAACAATAGAGAGGGTGGGAATGATTCTGATAAAACACACGTTATATTATTCCACACTAAAATGTTTACAATCGATATCTATATATACTATGTCAAACGGTATGAATGAACCGATGTAACTCTTCTAAGAGTTATCTTCTAAACGTTATATCCTTTCACTAAATACAGGATTTACAGTTAATAAGTTTCTATCTAACATATATGGTCCTTATACTTTAAAGACTTATGTTTCTTGATTATATTTGATGCCAACATATGTTAGGCAAAACATAGATGGAGTTCTGATCAATATCATGGGGGAACACAAAAGCAAGTTATTGTTCACTTGGGTGAGTTTTAAGTTTAGACTCATTTTCGTTACAAACTTTATTTTGTGTTCATGATGTATAAATATATGTTGTTTGTTGTTTGTTGTTTTTTGGTTAATTTTTTTTATAGCAATTTAATGTTATTTGTCGTTGTCAGGATCAAGGTCAATGCACGAATACTGGATTCATGTGCTTGGAGAACAAAGAGAAGCCTGTATTCTTGAAAGAACTTAAGTATGTATGGCAGAAGAAATGGCGTGATGTAGAATACTCATCATCTAACACGTTATTGATCACGGATCCTGTGAAAGCCCTTCTTAATCCTGTATAACTTTATACTTTCATGTTTTATGCATACTATTATACTCCTATATGTCATTTGGTGTATACTTAAAATATTCCGTATTAAATATTTGTTGGGTCGTATTCTTGCAGCCAAACACATCGATGTTTCCTGGAAATTATGATCCTAATAACAAAGTAGATGATTTTCTAGGTAAATGTTTAAATTTATCCGCATTTGCCCATCAATCAAAAGGTTTTGGCTTCAAATTTATTAATCGACATTTAAATAACTGTTTATCAGGTCCGCATGGTGAGTTACGAGCTTTCTTGGGTGGGCTTGCAGAAGCAAATGATGTGCCAACTTATGTGAAGGATCATCCATTTGGGGAGGCTGCCATAACACCTTCACATTCTGATTGGGGCTATTACTCTAAGATAATCCGTTCTCTTGGCAAGGAATAGTTAAAGATTGATCGTGTGAACTAATCTGATTAATCCGGGCCATGAGGGCTGTCTGGTCTTTAAGTTTGCTTACTAGTAATCTTTTTTTCTTTTTCTTTTCTTTCAAGTTTGTGATGGGACTTTTCCCTTTATCCTTGTTTGCATGATTGCATCAATATGTTATGTAAGACCCTTGGAGTCTTGGACTGTCTTAAATATGCCTTACATGAAAACTTACTCTTTTATCTATATATTGGTCAATGTACATGTATGTACTTTTTTGATTGTTAGACTTGCTTCATGGTATATGTTTATTGTTTACTTCTAAAGTCACACCTTTGACTGTCTAAATCCATAATATTATGAACTAGGTTATAAACGTAACATTTAAGATTTTTTTTGCATTTTCACTCTACGTTATTAGTTTCTGGTATTGTTATCTTAGTTCCTCTCAAGTACAACTCTCACGATTAATTTGACATCCAGTATGAGTGATGCAGGAAGAACAATGGACAACGTCCTAGATTGGAATGCAAGATACTAAATAACGGTAGGTGGTGCAAGAGGAATTTTATATCCTTATTATGATTGTATCCCTCGTATCATATGTAGAGATATAAATCAAGCAACATTTTGTTGGACAAATATGGTGGCTCGAGTTTCTGATTTTGGGTTAGCCACGCTTATGGAGCAACTTAACAGATGCGTATGTCCTCTAGTACTGGAACTTTTGGTTACTTAGCTCCTCGTGTGGTCTCACTACACCTATGACTAACATAAAGAAAGTATAATCGGATATGATTCAAGGTTGCAAGACGGGAGGGTCAAAACGGTCCGGGTTGGTTTTGGTTGACCCAGAATCATTTTTTGAATTTTTTTTATACAATAAATGCTTTAGTTATGATCGCAAAAAATACATCATCACTATAAGAATATAAAGCATCAAGTAAAATGAATTAGGTGGTTAATGCATAAGTTGACTTATTGTGAGTTTCAACCCATTTGACCTTTTACCCTTTTTAGCTATTTTCTTAATTGACCCTGTTTAAAAAACAAATACAACCCAAATCGGCCTCCTTATAAGTAAACAGGTGTATGCCGTATGATGCACTGATTCCTTTGTTGAACGGAATACTTTTGTTTTCTGCGAAAGGGAATGTATTTGGTGCTGTTTTACTTGAGCTCTTAACCGGGAGAAAACCGCCAGATGATAAAAAAAAATAAAATAAAAAACCTCATAATCTTGGTAACAACTCATTTTCGATGTGTTGTTACATTTATTCAAGAAAACTGAAAAACTGAGTTTATTTGAGAGATGAAGCCAATCTGTTGCTGACTGAAGCTATTAAGGAGAAACAAGACCACTCACAAGAAACACATCCAAGAGTGATAGTGTCATGTATTCTGATTCACTGCAGCATCTGCAGCCGATATGTGAACCTGTGAAGTTTAAGTTGTCTGAATTTATTTTCAAGTTTATTAGATCCTATTTGCCATCTCATTGCAAACAATTCATTACATTGTATCTGATACTAAACTTGAAATCAACAAATTAATTTAACAGAAAGATTATAAAGAAAAGCAGGACGACACTATAGCATCCACAAAAAAAATTAAATGTAAATCAACGAGAGATTGTCTACAAGACTATCAGTAAGCCAAAGACACTACGTGTTATATGTACATCAAAACGACAATCAACACGTATAAATAATGATTGATATCACTACTCCACTCTACTTGAAATCTCGTCATCAATTGCTCTAAATCACTATACGCCAATAGGCAATGACATTTATATCCAAAATCACTGTTGTATTTCGTCAACCTCATCGACATCATCCTCAACTAACCCTTTTAGAAACGGATGATCTAACAACATATCAGCGCTTAATCTACACATAACCTTCTTACACAAACAACCCTTCAAGAAACTCTTCCCTTCTTCCGATATACCAGCAGAAACCATAACCGACTCTATTTCACTTTCATAACTTATACGCTTCAAAACTTTATTAATACCCAAACCTTTATATAAATGCCAAGGTGGATTTCCAGCCAACATCTCAAACATAATAATCCCAAATGCCCAAATATCAGCAGCCTGTTTTTGAACACCGTTAACCACAGCTTCTGGTGAGAAGTACAATGGGTTACCCCTCCAATAACGACCCGAATCATTCTTCTTACTCTGCTCTACCCGTTTCGCCAATCCCAAATCCCCAATCTTAGCAATATAACCATCGTTACTTTTATTAGCTACAAGCAATACATTATCAGGCTTCAAATCACAATGAACATATCCTCGTTTATGAACGTGACTTAACCCTTTAAGAATCGATCTAGCATAACGCTTAACATCGTTTTCCAACAACCCTTTACCATGCGACTTCTTAATAAGATTAGCTAAGGTCCCACCAGAAGCATACTCCAATAACAAATTATAAGCCCTCTTATTATTCTCACCTTTAGTAATCTCGTCACCGTAACACTTTATCACATACGGAGACCCCCTGATATCATCCATAACCTCTTTTTCTTTTTTAAGCGACCCAGAAGCAGAAACCTCTGCAGATTTAACAGCCATAATGGACGGATACGAGGTGTATCCAGATTCCGTATTTAAATTAGCAACGAAAACAGAACCATACCTACCTTTACCAATGATTGAACCTCTAAACCAAGAAGCACCATCACCATATATGTTAATGTTAGTATTATCTTCTTGTTTACTTCTTTTCGCTTCGTAAACGTTTTGTTTACCTGTCATGCTTCTTTTCTTCGTATTTGATTCGTTCGAGTTTGAGTCCATTGAAGAGGATTAATGGTAACTTGGGGTTGAAGGAATGAGATATGATGGATTATGGAAAGTTTATATAGAAAAAAGAGGTGGCGTATTATAACAGAACTAACGGTCAGTTGCGTTGTTTAAGCAAATATGACTTCATGATATTGTTAGTTTCATGCTGAGTTTCTATATATGATATGAGTAAGGATCAAATGAGAAATATAATTAAGATGAGAAGAATGAGAAGAAACCACAACCACAAATATTAGATGCACTCACAAAAATAGATGCATTTTCCTATTATTTCTTTTTCCTTATTTAAAATATATCATTGGTGCCAAAATATAGGGGACAATTTATTTATTTCAAAATTAGTATAAATATAAATATATTTTTTTATTATATTAAGGACATGGAAAACTATTTACCAATCAATTTGCTTAATTTTACTATCAACCAATCAGATTGCTCAATTTTATAACCCTAAATCGCTACAATTTAAGAGAAATTTTAGATAAATTGCTGACATTATAATCTATAAATACCATAAATAAATTGCTGTCTTTTAAATAAAAAGAGTTAAATTTTCCTTAAATAACGTTATACGGAGTATTAAATACTGGCATAATATCATTGATTATCATAATTTTATAAAAGGAAAAAAAACAAAATAAAACAATTAAACAAACTGACTTTTAACTTATATAGACACATTATTAACCCTAATTCATAAATTCATATACATGTGATCTCAACAATTCCATCTCTATGAAGCTTAAGCTTGTCAAGATAATCCTTTAAAGCTAATTTTATCGTCGTCCATAATGATCATGTTTTAATGTTTTATTATGAAAGCCCTATTCAATGGTATGTATATATCGATACACATGTGAAGCTTATATATACATATATTTTTTTTTTTTTCATATATTTATTATCTAAAGCTCCGCCACAAAAAATAGTGCTACTCTCCACACTTATTTTGCCACGGTACGATAAACCGTAGACTTTTTTTTTTATATGGATAATAATTTTGCTACATTTATAGGTGTCACAAATATTTAAAAAAATAATGTACAATTATAATAAAGCTACACTTATATGTGTCACAAATGTTTCCACACTTTTTATTATAAATATTTTTTGCAATTTTACCACACTTTTAGGTGTGGACATTTAAAAAATATTTCCACACTTTTAACCATAGAAATTTCGATAATATCTCCACACTTATATGTGTAGAAAAATTTGTCACACTCATTATTACCACACTTTAAAAAGTGTGGACTCAATAATTTTATACATTTTTAAATGTGGCCATTTGGCCTTTAAAATGTGAAGAATTCAACTAGTTTTTTTTAGTGCTCGGTCTATGTATTTATATTTGTATATCTTAGTATAAGTGGTACGTCTTATATATTATGTGATGTTTGATTTTGATCTCGATCTAGATGACATGCACTTGCTATGTGTTTATTTTTTTAATTTGATTTTTTTTTTTTTTTTTTGAGCATAAATTTTATTTCACTCCTCACAAATGGAGGTAATTTGAACACAACAAGTTATATCGAACATAATGGGCAAAATCGAAACCGACTTGCCAAAAAAAATACACAAGGTAACAAGTTAAGTCAAAACAAGACATACACCATAATAGTTGTGACACACTACAACAACACCATACAAGGGTGGGGGGAATCACCAGAGTGAGCTTTTGGTAGACACAACCATATGAAGGTGTAGCTTGACAAAAGTACATAAAGTACATAAAACATACAAAGAAGATAAAACTAAGCATCCTTAAAGGAGCCTGATGAGGTAAAAAGTGTACCCGTTTTAGAAGGTCATTTAAGCCCTAATTCGTGTTAATATGATCAAATATTGCATTAAATCGTTCCTTTTGTCATTTTAGGTACTTTTGAGAAGAATTCTGGAAAACACATCATTTTGGACGTTTTTGGAGCATAAAGTGAAGAAAACGACAAAGTCTCAAAAGAATGCTGGAAATCCTTCCTGACGGCGTCAGAGTCACAAGGTGACGCCGTCAGCCAACCAAGACAAAGGAGTGGATTCTAACTATACGTGACGCCCTAAGAAGAAAATGTGATGTTTACACCTGACGGCGTCAGGTGTTAACAATCCTAGGTCGTCAGGTGTAATGTTAAAGAGAGACGGCCCAGAGCAAGTTTACAAGTGATGGCGTCAGAAGTAGATCTAGGCCATCCGAGAACCCTAATGGCGGCGAGCTGACGGCGTCAGAGCGTATAAGCTGACGCCGTCAGAGTGTATTTTCTATATATACTTTTCTATTTTTCATTCATTAGGGTACAACTTTTTGGGAACAAACCCTAGACGACTTTAACAGCTTTTTCAAGGGTTTTTCACCCTTGATTCTTCCATGTTCAATTAAAGATAAGTCTCCATTCAAATTAATCAATATGTCTATGTGTTGGTTAATTATATCTTATGCTTGTCTTTCAATTAACATGCTAGGCTAGATTTATTTTGTGTTTGCTTAGATCTAATGAAACCTAACTATTGATTATTGGTTGTTGGTGTGTTATTACTTGTATTGGATGATTGTTTATCGATGTTAGGCTTAAGAAAACTGGCTAACCTCCTATACGGTAACTTGCTTGAACGTCTTAAGAAACATGAACCAATGCGTACTAGGTTTTTATGGTTGTATTTAATGCATAAGCGAATTCTAATGATCTCATGTTAGGAGCTTCTAGCAGGCTCGACATAGGAGTGAAGTAGGAGCTTATAGAGTTGGGGAAGTACGTACGCCACCCCACGAATGGTATTAAGGAATACACCCGTCATCTACACAATTAATACACACTAACCAACTGGTAAAAGGTAGTTAGGGAGTAAGGAAATCTAAGTAAACACACTTGTCTCCATATAAGTTTCACAACCTTTTATTTTCTTGTTATTTTAATTTTAATTGCAATTGTAGTTTTTTGGTTAGTTGACTAGCAACTAATTCCGCCCAATCCTTCAAACCCGAGATTTTACTTGCTTTCATAAAATATAAAAAATACAAAAAATAATCATCCCTCATCCTTAGACCTAATTAGAGTAGTTTTTCATACCTAACGAACACTATTCCCTATGAGAGAACGATCAATCCCCCGTACTTACTATACTACGTCTGTCAGATACACTGCCTGGTAGGATTGCAAGCTTCTCAAGATCCCTTGAGAGGTAAAACCTGTTGCGTGGTCGCAATCACGCGTATCAAGTTTTTGCCGCCGTTGCCGGGGAATAGTTATTGTTTAGGTTGAATTTTTATTTTATTAGGTCTACTCACTAGATTCCTTTCTAGTGAGATTTTTATTTTATTTTTCTAGGTTCTTCTTTAGTCTATCTTATTTTTTCGTGTTTTTGTTCGTAACCATTACCATCTGCCATCATGGAAGGTAGTAATATCCTTGATCCCAACAACCCACCACCACAACAACCACCACAACCAAACCAACCTCCTAGAGCCCATACTTTAGGAGAGTATTCCCGACCTAGCCACCAAGGCTATCGAAACACCATTGAGCTCACTCAAGGAGCCAATGTCACTCCCTTGCGATCTGACACCATCCTGTTGGTGCAAAGCAGATGCGCATTCCATGGACTTCATTCCGAAGATCCAAACCAACACTTTAAGGATTTCCTTAAGATCGTAGATTCTATAGACCTTGATGTTGCCACTCAAGAGACTACCCGATTACGTCTCTTCTAATTCTCTCTGCGAGACCATGCTAGTCAGTGGCTAGAGCGTCTACCCGCAGGATCCATCACCTCTTGGGATGATCTCACAACTCGCTTCTTAGTTCAATTTTTCCCACTGGGAAGGACTACCAAGCTAAGGAATGATATATTGATGTTCCAACAACGTCAAGGCGAAACCCTCTACGAGGCATGGACTCGATTCAAGGACTTACTCCAAAAAGTCCCTCATCATGGCATAGACCTTTGGCTCCAAGTCCAAATCTTCTATGACCATATCAATCTCCCCACGAGGCAAACCATTGACCAAGTGGCCGGTGGTAAGCTACGTGATCTAAGTGCGGAAGAATCATGGGATCTCCTAGAAGATCTTGCTCTATGACAATGAAAGTTGGAATGACCCCCGTGATTTGAATAAAATGGTCAAGGCAATATCTTTGCCTTCGAATAATTCGAGCACTTCCGACCGTAGGATCATAGAACTTGAAGACCAAGTCAAGTTTCTTATGAAATCTTACGAGGCTCCTAAACCTTCAAGCCAAGTGAACAAAATCACTTCTTCGTGCGAATTATGTAGTGGTCCCCACGACACTCGTGATTGCATGGAACTCCCCGAACAAGCTTTTGCGGTCTACGCATCCTCGCGTACCGACGGAGCGGGAGACAAGTGGTACACTTTCAAACCCGAGCCAAACCCTTACGGTGATTCATACAACCCCTCATGGAGAAATCACCCAAACCTTAGGTGGAAGCAAAACCAAAATGCGCAACAAACCAATTCTTCCAACCCACCTAATCGTTTCCAATCAAACGGTTCCTACCCAAACCGTACTTTCAATAACAATCCTTCCAACAACAATGGTAGTACCGATAATTTTGAAGGATTAATGTCCAATTTTATGGCATCTCAAGAAGCTCGTCTAGCAAAGTTTGAAGCCGATTTCAAACAAAAGCAAAGCGAGATGACCAATAAAATTGACGCTTTGTTGAAAGTTCTCAATGACCGACAGATGGGAGCCCTCCCGAGCGACACGGTCAAGAACCCGAAACTAAACGTTAACTCCATTTCTTCAGTTTCGTCCCCTAGTTCTTGCCCACAATACTATTCGGTCAATGCCATGAGCACGTGTTTCAAACAAACCCAAATCCCTCAAAAAGACCATGAGAATAAGATATCCAACACTAAATTGGTCAACAACATAGTTGAAACACCTCCCACTCAAAACCTTGACGAAGAATTCAAGGAGCTCCACCTTGAACGTCCGGTTATTGATGTGTTAGAGCGAGCCCCCTACTATAACGCCCTCTTAGAAAGATATGAGAAGAAGCTCAAGTTAGGAGACAAGGGGACCGCCTTCGTTCAGAACAAGCTACCTAAGAAATTAGACGACCTGGGCTTATTTGTCCTACCATGAAAGATCGGTAATTCGGAGGCTTATGACACATTAGCCGATCTTGGCTCAAGCCTTAACTTACTTCCACTACCTCTCTACACCGCCCTCAAACTAGGAAAGCTAGAAGAAACCGAGGTGATAATAGGTTTAGCGGATGGAACTGTAGCATACCCGGTAGGAGTAGTAAAGGACGTGGTAGTTCACATAGGGAAGTTGACAATTTTAGCCGATTTCCACGTCCTCGACATGATTAGCGACCCTACATGCCCCTTGTTGATAGGAAGAGGATTTCTAGCCACCGCTAGTCTATGATTGATTGTAAGGGATCCAAAATAGCGGTAGGAGAAGGAGAAACTTGGTCGGTATATGATGTTAAGAAACATGCATATGACACTCTTGAGGAATCAACCGATGTTAATAGGAGGCCCTCTAGATACGGACCATGGTTAGAAGGAGACTTCATAGGACCCCAATGCCCATTCTACCTAGAAGAGGAATTTGTAAACCGAACACAAACGATAGAAAAACTTTTAGCTAGGGACACCGAGTTAGATCCCTTTGAAGATCCCCTAGTTTTTAGAAACATGACCGACTTCCTAGGAGTCTTGCCAATTAACCTAGCCATGAATAAGTGGAAAACCGAAGGCGATAAACATAAGTGGAATTGGGAAAAGCCACCTAAGGAAGGAGATGGATCATGGCACATAAAGATGACTCTATATGATCCGGATGGAGAGAAATTTGAGAGGTCATATTTCACAAAACGCACCAATCGGACACTTCCAACCAAAATCAACCCTAAGGATGTCCTAGATGTGGAACTCACCTATGTTGGATAGGGTGACTTTGAGTCTAGCTACAAGACTTGTTAATAAAGAAAAGCGCTTCTTGGGAGGCAACCCAAGCTTTATTTGTTTGCTTGATTTTATTTGTTTCCGTATGTAGGTTATTTTTCTTGTTATTGATTCATGCTTCAAAAACTAACTTGTGAAAAATGCTTTATTTTGATTTTAACTTCGTCTTAACTACATATAAAGGTAGTTTGCAAAAGATAAGTGTAAGGGAAATCTAAATCTGTTTATAAGAACGAATGAACATGAATCATAACAATGTAAATTAACGTGCATATTAGTACTTGTTTGAGTCAAATGCTTGTATCGAGTCATAATGATGTTTCTGCAGGAATTCCAGGAAGTAAGGTATAGTTTTTCCAGAAATTTTCCGGAAACTTAACATGAGAATTCTGTCAGATTATTTCTGACGGCGTCAGGCACTACAACCTAACGGCGTCAGGCAGTAATTTTCTGAAATTTTTGGAAGTTTTGTTTTTCTTCCGGAATTATAAAATTTTTTGTTAATTCTCTAACTTATAATCTCCAGGAATTCTGCAAAAACATTCATTCCACAAGCATTATATCCTATTATAGATTATACCGCCGATTTTATGCGAGGTTCGCCTTTATTGTTTTTCAGGTTAACAGGTTATTTTGGACAAGGAGATGATTTATCTTTCGGAAGGGAAGCTTTGAGCGTTCATCTTTCTTGGAAGAAGATCTAACCATGTTACCACACTATCCACACCAAACGAATCAGGGGAGTATTTGTTTCATTCTTTCATTTTCATTACTTTTATATCTTTTATGTGAACATTGGGGACAATGTTTAGTTTAAGTGTAGGGGGGGTAAATGAAGACACCTTAGAGAATGCAATTGCGCTTGATTTTTGTTTGTTTGATAGTAAATTTGTAATAAAACCGAAAGAAATATTTGTTAGGGCAATTTTAGCACCAATTTAAAATTTTTTACAACATTTAGAAGTGAAACTTTGGTCCTAATAAACGTCTCATGGATAGGAAATTATATGACTAGCACAAAAACCGTACAAAAAAATTTTCCACCCCAAATATGTGAGGTTCGCCCCTAGAATTGGTAGGAAAAGCATTTTATGCTATGATGTGTGTACCGGTAGCACTTAGATTCTAGAACTTGCATTAGGACCATCTCAAATCCACAAGTGAGACTACATTCGTGTAGTTAGATCTACTACATGATAAGAGGCATTAGGATTAACCCCTTGTTTTACACCCGTATTTTTGTTATAATTACATTGGCTACATTGGTCAAGTAGTTCTCCCACACCCTTTGCGTTGTACCCATTTTTGGTACACGATACCCCTAGTACACCCCTCAGAGCCTATCTTTTCGTTTCGACCTTTGAGCATCTTACTCAAAGTGAGAATTTGTTACACCCCACTTAAATGTACACCCAAATCGCCTTAGCCTACCTTGTATGCACTCATCTTTAGTGCATTATTGTGACAACATTTGTGTTAAACCCTTTGTTAATTATCTAATTGATTACATGGTTGCTAAGTCGGAGTCTGTGGAAAACTAGAAGGGGGGGTTGGAATAGTTGGTAACCTCTTTTATCGGTTAATTATCTTATTAAAATCTTATTTGAAACTTTCGTGTATTAAACAAGATTTAGATTTGACGTTATATCAAGACAGATATGAATGTAAGTTATGCAAGAGATAAAGGAAGGAACAATCAAAGCACAACACGATAGTTTATCGTGGTTCGGGGCTACAAGGACCTCACTTGTCCTTGCCCTACGTCACGCCCCGGAGGTATTCCAACTCGAGAGGTTTCAAGCACTATCAACAAGCTCCTTATCCAGGCGGAGGAAAACCGTTACACGTCGCTTACTATTTTACCGACACTAAGCTAGATGTCGATTCTTTATCCAAGGGTAACCAACCACTCCTCGGTTAGTTTCTTTCACAAGGGTACAACAACTCCCTTTACCCCCCGCTTTGTATGTTTTAAGGCACAAATACTAAACCGATCACAACTATACACCAAAGAGATGAAAAGTATAGACTTGAAGAAAATCTACACAATGCTTTAGTTATCAAAGACTTGCAACTTGTCTTGTTGGAAGCTTGAAACTAGAATGGAGTTAGTGGACTTTCTTTGCTACAATAAGAACTTCAACATCCAAACAATGAAATGGTTAATGGTTAGATGAGTGGGATAATATTGAATGTGTGTGAAAATATGATGGGACGAAGTGATTGAAAATCAAATGTTTGCAAATGGCTTGGTATTTATATGCCAAAACATTTTTGTCCTGGCGGAACCCGCGGAACCCTCAACCAGGGTTCCGCCCGTGTATCCCCAGGGGTTCCGCCAGACCCTGACAACACCATAGAGTTTTGACTTAATCTTCCCAAACCACATCTCCCATAGTTCACATCACACTTTAACTTCTTCCTCACATGCATTTGGCTTGTAAGGCTAGGTCTTAAGATAAGTCAAACACACAAGGTTATATTCAATGTTGATTATGACTAGAGAGGTAAATGGATGAGATGTTACACCATTAATAAACAAGATGTGACAATACACCAAAAAGTCTCATCATCCTAGTAGCCTGCTTTGCAAAACACATGAAAGTTACACTTACATTAGTTAAGGCATTGTAAGAACCATTTTACTTCCATTATCCATTGTTAAAGGGGGGGGTTGGTTTTCGCCCCACCAATTTTCTCTCTCT
>LBNU01007461.1:0-15064 GCA_014162995.1 Artemisia annua
AAAAGAGAGATTTCCGGAAAATCTCTAACAATTGGCACATCTTCAAGTCGTTTCTCATCCGACTTCTTCTCGGTAATGTGAGCCAAAAATGCATAACAACCCTCTTGATGTACTTCATGGTCTTAATGCATGATATGATACTAAGTCTAGTTCCACTTCGCTCCCCGCGAATAACCAATGTTTCCCCGTCATAAGGTAGATGACAACCTTCTCATCACATATAATTCTAGCACGATGTCGGGACAACCAATCCATACCAATAACAATGTCAAAACTTCCAAGTTCTACGGCATGAGGTCTATGTTGAATGGATGATTAAGGAAATTGATGGTACAACCACGGATAATGGTGTTGGTGCTAACTAAAGACCCATTAGCTAGTTCAACATGATAGGATATGTCTAATGTGGATGGTTCAATGTTGAGTAAAGATGCAAATGTAAGAGAAACAAAACTTCTATCGGCTCCCGAATCAAACAAAATAGATGCATAGCGATTATTAACAAGGAACGTACCGGTGACAACATTCGGGTCCTCCCGAATTTCTTCTCCTCCCATAACAAAAGCCCTTCCTCGAGCTACTCCGCCTTGATTCTTCCCCTTCGGACAATTGTTCTTAAAGTGCCCAACTTCACCACAACCAAAACATGTGTTTCCCCCAGGAGCAACTCTACAACCATTAGCTTGATGACCGATCCTCCCACAGTTGGTACAAGGTTTGGGGCAATCGCCCGGGTTATGATGGGCTTGACATTTGTTACACTTCGGTAGGTTTCCGGTGTAACCTTTCTTTTCAGTTGGACCCGCAGCATATGCCTTTGCATTTTCTTGTTTCTTGGGTGGTGGTTGGTTGGTGTTGTTACCTTGGTTGTTATCCCACTTTCTCTTGTTGTTGTTTTGAGGATTGGGGTTGTTTCGGTTATTGGGGTAGTTGTTGTTGTTTCGGTAGTTGTTGGGGTTGTTGTTGTAGTTACGGTTACGGTTGGTGTTATTGTTGTTGTTGTTGGTGTTGGTGTTGGTGGCGGGTGTCACTTTCTTCGGAACTTGGGCTATGAGTTTCTGAGACATCCTAATTGCCTCATCAAGAGTTTGCGGATCAAAGGAAATCACATCACCACGGATGTTTTCGGGCAAACCACCAATGAAATTCTCAATCAACTTTTCATTATCGGGTACCATAGACGGACATAGAGCAGCCAACTCTTGGTACCTTCGGACATAAGTCTCGATATCATTCCCCACAGTAACCAATTCATAGAACTCAGTTTCCAACTTTTTCAACTCCGTCCTTGGGCAAAACTTCTTAGTTACCAACTTCTTGAATTCCTTCCACGAAATCTTGTTGGCATTTTCCTTACCCATGGGCTTCGTATACGAAGTCCACCATGACATAGCTTCATCAATAAGAGTACTAGTAGCAAACTTTACCTTGGATTCTTCAGGGCAATTGCATAGATCAAACACAGATTCGGTATGCTCAAACCAACGAATCATAGCAGTGGCCCCTCCAGTGCCCTTAAACTTGATAGGATCTCCAGTCTTGAAATCCTTGTAAGAGCATTCCCGCCTAACAGTAGCGGGTTCAGCAGTATTAGATTGTGAGGCGGCATCAGCAGCCCTCGCAGCCACAGCAGCTCTTTCAGCCACTAATGCATCAGCAATGCTATCCCTAACAAGTTTCTTTGATATACCGGATTACTTGCTTCACTGCCTACCCATCAGCACATAATTGTTGGTAAAAGTACTCCAANAAAAAAAAAAAAAAAAAAAAAAAAAAAAAAAAAAAATCAAGAAAAATACAAAAAAATTAGAAAAAGAAAATGAGAAAAAAAACATACGGACTACCATCCACACCTTTCTTTTATTTCTTAGTTAGTTTTGTTTTGTTTTTGATAGTTTAAGATTGAGTCTAGTCTTGGCTTGGCAACGCCTTGTATATGTAACTAACTAAGATGATTGACTAGCCACAGTAAACTATCCTTTATCCAACCAAACCGTGCTTTTCCATATCCATAAACCTCCCGTTATAACCCTTTTGTAAAGCCCTCTTTGATAGTTATCCTAGGTGCTTACGCCTTAGTGGAGAAGGTTTTTGATCCTCTCTCAAGCCTATGATAATCTATGTAATATGACAGGTAGTGAGTGACATTATCCGTTTCCTTTACATTATATTTATATATTATCAACCGAGAGATGTGAGTATCCAAACACTACATGAGAGGTGCTAGTATATTTTCTCCATGCTTATCTTGATTAAAGCGGAACGACTAGGTCTTGTAATTACCTTTAAGTTCGCATTAAATGACCCCTAACTTGTTTTTCAATTGGGAATAAAATCGCATTTGCTTGAGGACAAGCAAATCTCAAGTGTAAGGGTATTTGATGAGACGAAAAATGTTATGTTTTTAGGGGTCATTTTGAGTCCTAATTCGTATGTTTTTAGTTTGGATTTCACCCAAAGTCGTTTCTTTTCTCATTGTAGGTACTTTTGAAGGGAAAATCACAAAAGAAGCACTTTCGGGCGTTTTTGGAGTGAAAAAGTGCGGAAAACAACAAAAACTCAAAAGACCTTGAAGTCTACAGAAGGTGACGCCGTCACTCCCTACAACGTGACACCGTCAGGAACAAGTGAAGTCCAGAAGTGGAAAAATACTCATGACGGGCCAGAGAGTTCATAGTGCAAATTGTTGAAGCCGTCAACCTAGGCCGTCAGATCTGGAATCAGCAGTTGTGACCACGTCAACTAAGGCCGTCTGAAAACCCTAATCGCCGGGCTGACGACGTCAAGCTTTGGGGTGATGCCGTCAGCCCGCACAGTCTATATATATAGAACGATATTATTTAGTTTTGTGTGGAATTTTGGAGTGGAGAACTTTAGGGTAAAACCCTAATTCGTGTATCACAGACCTTAGGGGGTATTTCCAACCCTCTAACTTGCATGTTCAATCCAAGATAAGTCTTTATTCATACAATATGTCTATGTGTTGTGTGATTGCTTGTGCTTGTCTTTCTTTTAACATGCTAGGCTAAATTATCTTGTGTTTGCTTAGATCTAATGAAACCTAACTATTGATTATCATGTGATGTGTGTGTTGTGATTGATTTTGGGTGAATGTTTCATCTACGTTAGACTCGAGAAAACTGGCTAACCTCCTATATGGTAACAAGCTTGAACGTCTCAGGAAACGTGAATCATATGTGCGTTATTGATTTTAAGGTAGTATTTCATGCATAGGTTGCTATCGGTGAGCTTATGATAGGATACTTGACGTATCGTCATAGAGTGAGGTAGGAATCTATAGAGTTAGGGAATTGAACGCACTCCCTACGACTTATTAGGAATACACCCGTCATCCAAGCAAACTCAACATACTAATCACATGGTAAAAGGTAGTTAGGGAGTAATGAAATCTAAGTAAACACTACTCTCCACCACTGATTTTCTCACATATAAAAAAATACAAAAATATAAGTAGAATAAAAGTAGTATAAAAAGTAGATAACTTGGGTTAGTTGGCTAGCAACTAATTCCGCCCTCTCCTCCAAACCAGAGAATTTACTTGCTTTCAAAAAAACTAAAAAATACAAAAAGAATCTTCCTCCACCCTTAGACCTAGATTAGAGTAGCCTTTAGCCTAACGAACACTATTCCCTGAGAGAACGATCAATCCCCCGGTACTTGCCACTACACTATACTACATCGGTCAGGTACACTGCCTGGTGGGGATTGTAAGCCTCTTGAGATCCCTTGAGAGGTAAAACCGAAGTGCGTAACAATCCCACATGCATCAGATCCACAAAGGAAGCTTGGTGCAGAGAATTTGAAAATTTGATGAAGGGTGAATTTCAAATGAGTGCCATGGGAGAGCTCACTTTCTTTCTGGGATTACAGGTTCAGCAGAAACCAGAGGGCATATTTATTCATCAGGAGAAATATGTGAGAGACATTTTGAAGAAATTTGGTATGGAGGGTGTCAGAACTGCCACAACACCTTATGAAACTCCTAAAGCAAAGGCCCAAAATGAATCAGATCCAGCTGTAAATGTTCATCTCTACAGATCAATGATTGGCTCCTTGATGTATTTGACAGCTTCAAGGCCTGATATTACCTTTGCTGTGAGTGCTTGTTCAAGGCATCAAGTTACACCACTTACTTCACACTTGAATGCAGTCAAAAAGATCTTTAAGTATCTTAAAGGCCATCCTCATCTTGGTCTTTGGTACCCAAAGGAATCTCCCTTCAAGTTGGAAGCTTATAGTGATAGTGACTATGCTGGAGCTAATCTGGATAGAAGGTCCACAACTGGAGGTTGCCAATTCTTGGGAAGAAGGCTAATTTCTTGGCAATGCAAGAAACAGACCATTGTTGCTACCTTATCTACTGAAGCAGAGTATGTTGCTATTTCCAACTGTTGTGGGCAGGTACTTTGGATACAAAACCAGTTGCTAGATTATGGGTTCAATTTCATGAATACCACAATCTTTATTGACAATCAAAGTACCATATGCATTGTTAAAAATCCAGTTTTTCACAATAGAACAAAGCACATTGAGATCAGACACCACTTTATAAGAGAGGCATATGAAAAACATTTAATAAAGGTGGTTAAAATTCATACAGATGATAATGTGGCAGATTTANATCTACTGAAGCAGAGTATGTTGCTATTTCCAACTGTTGTGGGCAGGTACTTTGGATACAAAACCAGTTGCTAGATTATGGGTTCAATTTCATGAATACCACAATCTTTATTGACAATCAAAGTACCATATGCATTGTTAAAAATCCAGTTTTTCACAATAGAACAAAGCACATTGAGATCAGACACCACTTTATAAGAGAGGCATATGAAAAACATTTAATAAAGGTGGTTAAAATTCATACAGATGATAATGTGGCAGATTTATTGACAAAAGCCTTTGATGGACCTAGGTTTCAACACTTAGTTGTCCACATTGGGATGGTTAACCCTTAAATGCACAGTTTGAGGGGAGGCATATGCCTCAGGGGAGGATTGAGTGCATTGTAACATTGTATAATTTTGTATAATTTTTGGATTTCTAACACTAACCATCTAATGTGTGTAAAAGCATGTTAGTTTGTATGTTTGGTTTGTTATTCTGTGTCTGTATTGCAGGTTTGCCTAATTATGGAGTGAGTTTGTAATAGTCCATTCATCAAGGTTGATTGTTATGTGAAAAGGTCCAAAGAAGTTGTTGCCACTGATATGGTTTCCACTGATGTGATATATGGTTTCCACTGATGTGATATATGGTTTCTACTGACATTATATTTGGTTCCCACTGATATCATATTCGGTGTCTACTGATGAGAGATGAAACAACAATAAGTATTCGAAAAATCTTTCATTCATTCAAGAACAATACAGTTTACAAGATGAAGATAAAGATAAACTGTAAAGTGAACGATAAAGGTAAAAGTTGTTCATTCATTCTGGAAACATACTACAGATTTCAAGACAACTTCAAATGAATTAAAAGAACTAAACAATCAACTACAAGGATCCTATGTTTTCTGCTTCTTGTTTTCCTTTTCCAAAGACTCAAAGGCCGTTGGATATGCATGACAAGGCACTGGAAGCAGCTGACGAGGATGACTGATGAACATCTTTCATCTGCCTTCTTTTGCAGATACTCCATTCGCTGGAGCAGAAAGACCAAGAACCACCTCTCGTGTACTTGGAAGTGGAGGGTTGGATCTTCTAGGCCTATTCTGGGGCATTTCTGGAGTTGAAGGAGGAAGAAAGTTTTTTTTTTGGGTAAAAGGGTTAATTCACCCCGGCAAAATACATTACACCAAAAAGCGTTGAAGTACATAGGATGAGGGTGGACGCCCCTCATCTCAGTCCCTAAGGACACTTACAGACTCTGATATAAGAATGACACGCCATTCTTATAACTTACAATAAAATGAACCAACAAACAATGATACAAGTACATAAAAAGTAACAATACTACTCAAGACAAACTTTGAGCCTTCAATATCACTCTTAGTGGTCCACTTTAACATCCATGAAGAATCCAGGTAAATCGAGCATTCTTCAACATAACAAAGGGGTTTGCACCCTAACTTCAATGCGATCCAGGAAAGGACTCAAATCTTAGAAGTGCAACAACCATTCCACACTCATGGCTCATCAAACTTAGATTCAATTCACAAATTCCATACAACGATTGGTGAGAGACTCTAAAACCACGGATAGAGCAGCAAGCAAGCTTGCTCCAACAGTGTATGTTTAGATGTTAAACTAAAGCCAAGTAGACTAACCAACGAATGAAAGAAAGCCAATGCACTACCTCAATGAAAGATCCAATCCAACATCACAACCTTCATGGTAACAAATTCATGGTCATGTACCCATCAAACACGAATCAGTTCACAAATTCCACACAACGGTTGGTGGAGGACTCTAAAACCACGGATAGAGCAGCAAGCGTAACCTTGCTCCAAAAGTATGCGTTTAGATGTAGAACCGAGCAACCAAACCAAGGTAGAGACCATATACCAAATGAACGAGACAAGGATTTTTGAATAAGTTACCCTTAAACTTAACTTACATCACAAATTCGAGCTGCAGCAGATCACATGAAAAGTTACAAATAACTCAAATAAAAATCAATCTACTAGCAAGCATGAACAGCAAACCAACCCATGAACACCGAAAGCTCGTATCAAAGTATAACCACAATGCGTTAATGAGCAAATAATAGGGTAAAAGAAACCCTAACTTACCGATATCATCACCTTGACCTCTCCCATAACCCACGTACCACATCCTTCATCAATACAGAACGCACATCCAACATACAAACCCTAAGAAGGGCTACCATGAGGAATAACGTGCAGACCATCATCACAAAACCCTTGGAATATCGAAACCCAAACTAGGCTTCATAAGAATTAAAGCATAGCGAATCTAACAAAAAAACCCAAAACCGATTGCAAAAGTAATAAATCGTTAAGGATAAAACCTCAAACGATCACAAGAGATTTGATAAAAATTGATTAGGGTTCCCAAGCAACGATCCAATAACACCCAAGATCCCTAACAAACAATTACAAGAAAATCGTTAAGGGTTATAAACCCTAGTAACGATTAAAATCAGAACATAGTAATCGAATAGGGACTATAAAATCATGACCAAATCCTCAAGAAAAAGGTCGGTTAGAAACCAACTATATGGAAATCGTTGAGAGTTTGGTTAGGCGGCGATTAGAACCCAACCCAACCCTAAACAGCTTCAACAAAACGATCTAAATCTTAAAATTCTAATAACAATTAGGAACCCCAATGAATAAACACAATGTTTAATCCTTTGAAGCAATCAATCGTTGAAAGAATTAAAGGATTTAGAAAGAAATTATTGAGGACCGATTAGGGATTGGTTAGGGGAAATCGCCCCTAGTGGGAGAGAAAAAAAGGGTTTTCTCTCTTGCCTAAGGTTACGTCTCCTAGGAGGAAGAAAGTTAGGATCATCATATTCATCCTCGGAAGATTCCTCATCCGAGGTAAAGAGAAAAGGAGAGACAAGTTCTCTGTCTGATGTAGGATAACCTATCCAAGGGTTTGAATCGTCAGAGGAATCGGAGTCAGCGGGAATGGGGGCTTGACTTGGTTCCCCCTTCTCATACTTTTGTTTGGTTTCTTGTTCCTTAGTGACTGGTTGTGGTTTGCATCGTGCAATGGGTGGAAAATAGGAACTCCAACCATCGCTGGATTCTGATGAAGAGGATGTAAGATCGATGATTTCGGGTTGGGATGACATTGTTTTGATTGAAGAAAAGAGGGTTAATTGGATATTAGGGTTTTGATCTTAATTTGAGAGAAGAATGAATATTAAGTGAGATTTGGGGTAGAATTTATAAGCAGAGTCAAGGCAATGGGTAATAAATGCGTAAGGGGTGGCACAGTAAACGCCAGATCTTACCAGAAGATATTTTTACCAATCGTTTCTGCTGATTGACTGGAGTGATCAGCAGATTGACCAAGGTTTCTGTTGAAGGGTAAAGCTTTTAAGTCTTTGAAATTTAATTTACACGATGGATTCGGTCAATGATTCTATTGACCGATAATTGTGTAACTTATATATTTACCCTAATTATCGTATCTTCGCCCAAATCAACTGATTCCCTCTCAACCAAATTTAAACTCACTCTTGTTCAATTAATTCAAACCTAATTCACTCAAATTCATTCATGGCTTCTCTCAATTTCAAACCGGAACATAACAAAGTTGTTTTCTTGGGAAAAGTGATATGTGCCTAAATACACATATCCTTTATACTGTTTTAACCCACAAAAACGACCAAAAACACACAAATGACCACAAAATGTAACAAATATCATTGAAATGTGTTTTTATGTGATTCAGGTACAAAAGATTGAGAAACAAGTGAAAAACACACAAAGTTTACACAACTGTCATTTTCAGTCCCTAAAGTTTCACAAAATTGCAAAACTAGTCCCTTTTGGAGGATGATTAAGAAAAGGTGGAAACTTTGGGTGTGATGGCTGAGATGGTTGGTATGAAGATTGTGAAGGAGGAACTGGTACCTTCTTCAATGATGACAAAGCTTTACCTAAAGCTTGTGTCAATGCTTGTGGAAACTCCCTTGCCAACTCAGAAGTGGCTTGTGATGCTTGTGGTGGCTGTGATGGTTGTGATGGTTGTGCTGGTTGTGGTGCTGGTGGATGAGGAGCTTGAGGAGGATGAGCTGGCTGTGGTGCTTGGTAGTTCCTATGCCAAGGAAGGTACCTTGCATTGATGTCATGTTTCAACTTTCTTGCTTGTTCTTTTGTTCTTCCTCCATATCTTGGTGGTCGATATGGTGGAAGATATGGGACAAAAGGAAGAGGATTTGATTCATCTTTAGAGGAATCAGAGGAGATGTTGATCGGCTCTTGATTGTTTGACATTGTGGTTGTTTTGGTAAAGATTGGAGGTTTTTGATTTGATTTTGTGAAAGTTTTTGGGAAGTGATTAGGGTTTGAATGCCAAATCAATTAGGTATGATCGGCTTTTATGGAGGATCAATTTGGGTATTTTGTTAATTAATGAGGTGTTGGTAACCGGCAATAAATTTTGGCAACTACTCAAACTTAAGAAGGGATTAGATACGAATTTGACTAATTGACCATTGAAAGTCAAATACTGCTTGACTTAACTAGCAGCAGTCAACTCTACTGCTAGTTATATCACTCTACTGCTTGGGTGTCTGCTGCTACAAATAAAAGTCAAGGGACGGTTATGTAACTTCTTTGCAGTTATTAACCTAATTGATTCCCTTTTTCTATTTATGTTGCCCACGAATTGAAAGTTTAACACCAACTTCCTCTCATTTATCATCCAAAATTCAAATTCCCAAATTCACAAACCCTAGAACTATGGAGATCGCACGAACATGGGCCACAAGTCATAATCTTATTGCTGAACTTGACAAAGATGTTGTTCCTGCTGAATTTGTTGAAATGGCAAACTTCCTTCGTGCTACATCCCTCAAATATGCTTTAACCGTCAACCCTATTGTTGGGTTTAAAGTTGACTCTGCTGCTTTACATAACTCTGCTGCTAAGCCAGACAAGTCTGCTGCTGATGTAGAATCTCTACTGCTAATACACTCTACTGCTGAGACTCTACTGCTGGTTGAAGAAGTGTTAAAGACAAGTCTGCTGCTTGTAGATAAACGTGTATTTATTTATAGAATAGATAATATGTAATATTCTATAGTGTTAGAATATTTTGGTCGTGTGTAACAAGTTGATGTAAGCCCGGATCCCTTAGTGTATAAAAGGAGATCTTAGGGTTAGGCTAGAGATACGAATTACTCTAGCATCATTCTCACTTCAAGGTTGTAAAACCCTAGCACTAGTTAAGAGTGCTCGTATCTAATATATTGAAGTGTTTAGTGTTATAATCTGTGTTGTGTTCATCTCAAGTTGGTTGATAAATTCCGCGTGTTAACCAAAGTTACAATTCAAGTCAGCTTCTATATAAGATCTATTGCTCAACTGGGATCAACAAGTGGTATCAGAGCTTGTGATCTAGAAGCTGTGATCAAGAAGAACTCAAACACTCTACTAAACTCTTTCTGCTTAATACATCTGAAGCCATGGGTGATGAAACTCATATGGTGACTGCATCCAAGGTTCCAATGCTGAAACCTGGAGAGTATGAGATCTGGAAGATGAGGATGAGGCAATACATCCGAATGGTTGATTACAAGATGTGGGATGCTGTCCTAAATGGTTCAAAGACTACTGTGGTTGTTGACAACAAGGAAGTTCCAGTCAAAGGACAGGCTGCTGATGATCTTAAAAAAATTGAGATCAAGGCTCATAGTATTCTCATGATGGGAATACCCAATGAGTTCCAGCTTGATTTTGAAAATATTGAGTCTGCTAAGGAGCTTATGGAAGCAATTGAGACAAGATTTGGTGGTAATGATGCCACCAAGAAGGCTAGAAAGAATGCACTGAAGCATCAGTTTGAGAACTTCACTGCTACCAGTGGAGAGAATCTTGATGGCACTTACAATCGACTCCAAAAGCTTATAAGTCAGCTAAAGCTTGTTGGATACATTGTGCCTCAAGAAGACACGAATCTCAAATTCATTAGAAGTCTTGCACCTGAATGGAACATGCACACTGTTGTATGGAGAAATAAAGAAGACTTTGATACTATGAGCTTGGATAATTTGTACAACAACTTGAAAGCTTATGAATCTGAATTGAAGGCTACATCAGATTCATCTACTTCATCTTCTGCAGCACAAAATATTGCTTTTGTTTCTACTAAAGGCAATAATTCATCTGAAGTTCACTCTGCTGCCTATGTTGTCTCTACTGCTAGCATCAATGTCTCTGCTGCTGGCTCACAAAACATGGATTCTGTAAGTGATGCTACCATTTGTGCATTACTGGCTGACCTTACTACTACTACTCAAGTTATAAACCAGGATGCTGATCATATTGATGCTGATGACTTGGAAGAAATTGATATGAAGTGGCAAATGGCTATGCTGACTTTGAGGGCAAGAAAGTTTTTGAAGAGAACAGGCAGGCAGCTCAAGTACAATCCACAGGGAAACTTAGGCTTTGATAAATCTAAGATGGAGTGCTTCAACTGCAACAGAAAAGGGCATTTTGCTAGAGAATGCAGGGCTCCAAAGAAGAATGTTGATGCTCCAAAGAAGGCTGCTGAAGACTCAAAGCCATCAAATGCTTTGGTAGCTTGTGTTGGTTTGGGTGATTATGATTGGAGTGATCTGGCTCAAGAAGAACCAAATCATGGTATGCTTGCAGTGGCAACTTCAGAGCAATATGCTTCTTCATCTTCTGGCTCAGATTCTTAGGTATCCAATGAATCAAATGAATCTTCTTGTTCTTCTAAATCTTGTGCTGACACTATAGAAGAACTTAAGGCTAGAAATGAAAATTTAATTAAAGAAGTTGAGGCTCTTAGGATTGACAATATAGGTTATAAAGTAGGCATTGATAATGTTGAAAGACAACTTGCCTATATGAATGAACTTGAGCTTGAATATGTGGATAGATTGAACATACAGGATGGAGAAATTGAGATTAAAAATGTTGAAATAGAGATGTATAAGAGAAAGCTAGGTGAGGCTGAAAAAGCTAGAGATTTAGCTATTGAAGAGAAAGATAAACATATCATTAGAGTAAATAAACAAAAGTATGCCACCTCTGTACTTGATGAGCATAGTAAAAATATTGTTGAGTGTCAATTGATGAGGAAAAATAGTGGCATAGGATACAATGAAGTTCCACCTCCCTTGAAAAGTGCACTTGCACCACCAGCGAAAGAACTTTCATTTGTAGATGTTGAGAAACTTGTAAAGTCTGCTGGTGAATTTAATAAGTCACTTAACACTATACCAGAGGTTGAACAGGTAAAGTCTGGTGCTCCAATTATTGAAGATTGGGTGTCAGATAGTGAGGATGAAGTGGAAGACTCAAACCCTAGGTCATCACCAAGTTCTGAGGTGTCAAAGAATGATAATAGGCCTAAACAGTTTGCTGAAAAGGAAGAGATTCCTCAATTTACTAAGCCTAAGTTCAATCAAAACAAGTTTGTTAAACCTGCTTTAGGTCATGCTTTGTCAAAAAGAATTGTTGAGTATAATGAGATACCTAGAGAACAAATGAAAAGGTTTAAGCCTAGGGGAAATCAAAGAAATTTTAATGGTTTAGTCTCTCACAGATTGGGCAATGATTTCCATCTTAAAAGAAAGGCATGCTGTAATTGTGGTAGTTTTGATCATTTGCAAGCATATTGTGATAACTATCAAAAACCTGTTTGGAATCAACATACCAGAGTGAATCATCAAAACTTTTCAAAAAGGGTTCACTCTCCTCCTAAAAGAAACATAGTTATATTTGGTAAGATCCATTGATGCACTGTTGTTGTTGGAAACTACCCTGCCCTGCTAGTTATATATAAAGATAAAGATAGATAGATTCGGCGTATGATATTTGAGTCAAAAAGCATTAAATCACCATCCACTTCCTTTCCTCACTCATACATTTCTTTTCCTTAAAAAACTTGAGAACACCATTATTTTTTTGTTTTTCCTCCCTTCCTTTCAGTTTCACTTCAAAAATTAACTCGAGAACAAAGTGTTATTAATACAGGAAATGGAGACTATTAACGACGCTAATTTGAAATGCTTAACTTTGATTCAGTTACGGGATGTTGCCCCTATATTGGACGTTAAATGTGCCTCGAGAAAGAATAAGGCTGACATTATAAAGTTAATGCTAGAGAGAGTAGATACCGGTAAGTGCACACAGAAACAAGTGGAAGACGCAAGTAAAATAATTCTGTGTATAATCTCTAGCAAAAAGAAGAAGACCGAGAAAAAAGTTGAGGAGGTGATGACTAAAGCCACCGGCGGAACTAGTAACGGGCAGGCGGCCCCCCCAAATATTGTAAGTAGTTTATGTTTTATGTTTTTGGATAGCTAGATACAGGGGCTGTTTCTTTTCTTATTCTATTTGAGAAGTGTGTCTTGATCTACAAAGTAACATGTACGAAATAAGAAGGATAAAAAAAACATGTTGTTTCTTTTTTAGGCTTAATGTAAATGGTTTAGAGTGTAAATGACCAATTTAACCCTTATCACCTAGAAAGAAAACAGATCTCGAAAACAAGTTAAAAACATAACAATCTTTGTATAAATGGTCCTAGTTGGTAACAAAAGATGAGTGAACAAATAATGTCTTTTTTTTGCTTAATGAAACATTCTAATACCAATAAATGACTATTATACCCATGCATCTGCTAGTCCTTACTCCTTAACACCAACTTTAAACCCTTTAACTCCACAAAAATGAACCACAAATCTACTTCTTTGCAAATTAAGACATCTTTTATATAATACAACAAAACCTCAAGTGGGGACTTTTTCATTTAAAAAAACTAAACCTTCCCTAATTTAGTAATATTTATATCCTTTTGTTGATATACTACACAAGTAGAAGATAAATACAAAAAATTATAGATAAGATGCAACTATCAATAAAATAAAATTTTTAAATGATTATCTTTAATAATAAACAAATATAATTAAAAATCATAAATCAAACAAAACAAATATTAAATTATTTGTTTTTTAATAAATAAAAATATATTATTCAAAAAAAAATAAAAAAAAAACTCGCGCATGCGCGGTCATTATATCTAGTTTAAAAAATATGTTTCATACCCAAATCGAAGGAGAGGAGGAAAAAAAAAAAAAAAAACATGAGGATTTATATGTAAACCACAGTAGCATCAAACCATATTAAAAACAAATAATAAGAAATCATGATTAAAATTAGACATTAGCAAAAAAAATTACCCAGTTATCAATCTCAATTCCCACACCAAAAACCCAACTCTTACTAGCACCAAATTACAAATATCTATTTATTTCATCTTCAATTCGTTATTCAATTGATAATCTCAACTTCAAAGGATTAAAGCCCCAAATAAAACATTACTTCAAAAGAGGTGTTTGAATCTAGGCTTTTAAAAGGTAAATGAATGGATGTGGTTTTTAAAAGAGGTGTTTGAATCTAGGCTTCAAAAGTGTGGTTTTTAACTTTCTGATAGTAGTTTAGTAAAATTTTAGAAAGTACAGATAACTTTTCTATATACAATTCAGTTACGTTGTAGACTCTGACGGCGTCACCTCCTGGAGATTTCAGGGTCTTTTGAGTTTTTGTTGTTTTCCGCACTTTTTCACTCCAAAAACGCCCGAAAGTGCTTCTTTTGAGATTTTCCCTCCAAAAGTACCTGAAATGAGAAAAGAAACGACTTCGGGTGAAATCCATACCAAAAACATACGAGTTAGGACTCAAAATGACCCCTAAAAACGTAACATTTTTGGTCTCATCAAATACCCTTACACTTGAGATTTGCTTGTCCTCAAGCAAATGCGCTTTTATTCCCAAAAGAAAAACAAGTTAGGGGTCATTTAATGCGAACTTAAAAGTAATTATAAGACCTAGTCGTTTCACTTTAATCAAAACAAGCACGGAGAAAATATACTAGCACCTCTCATGTAGTGTTTGGATACTCACATCTCTCGGTTGATATATATATATATATTAAGTAAAGGAAACGGATAATATCACTCACTACCTGTCATAGTACCTAGATTACCATAGGCTTGAGAGAGGATCAACTCCTCCTCCACTAAGGCGTAAGCACCTAGGATAACTATCAAAGAGGGCTTTCACAAAAGGGTTATAACGGGGGGTTTAGGGATATGAAAAAACACGGTTTGGTTGGATATGGGATAGTTTACTGGTGGCTAGTCAATCATCTTAGTTAGTTACACATACAAGGCGTTGCCAAGCCAAGACTAGACTCGATCTTAAACTATCAAAATCAAAATAAAAACTAACTAAGAAATAAAAGAAAAGGGTGGATGGTAGTCCGTGTGTTTTTTTTTTTTTTTTTTTTTTTTTTTTTTTTTTTTTTTTTTTTTTTTTTTTTTTTTTTTTTTTTTTTTTTTTTTTTTTTTTTTTTTTTTTTTT
>LBNU01007461.1:15207-68862 GCA_014162995.1 Artemisia annua
GAATTACTTGTCCAATGTAGCCAATGTAATTATAATACAGGTGTAAAACAAGGGTTATCCTAATGCCTCTTATCATGTAGTTAATCCTAATCTACACGAATGTAGTCTCACTTGTGGACTCGGAATGGTCACTAACGCAAATTCTAGAATCTAGGCATTACCGGTACACACATAGGCACTAAAGTTGAGTGCTCTCTTCCTACCAATTCTAGGGGTGAACCTCACATATTTGGGTGGAAAATTTTTGGTGGTACGGTTATTTTGTGCTAGTCATAAGTTCTCCTATCCATGAGACGCTTATTAGGATTAAAGTTTCCCTCCTAAGTAATGTAAAAAATTTTAAATTTGCTCTAAAATTACTCTAACAAGTGTTTCTTTCGGTTTTATTACACGTCACTCTTAAACAAGCATAAATCAAGAAATATTGATGAGGTTTCATTAATCTACCCTTATGTACCCCCCTTAATTGAAGAGAAAAAAGGTAAAAGTAATGAAATAGGATACTCCCCTGATTCGTTCTTTTTGCAAGTGAAGTAACATGGTTAGATCCTCCTCCAAGAAGATGAACTATCAAAGCTTCCCTTCCAGTGTATGCATCATCTTCTTGTCCTAAATAACCTGTTATGAAAGACAAAACAACCACCCAAAGCATCAAACCGAACAAAGAAAGATCACAACTAGATGTAATTCCAGACTTAGAGATTATTTAAGATATAATGCTTGTGGAATGAATGTCTTGTAGATTCCTGGAGTTTATAAGTTACCTTAATTCCTGGAAATCCTACAAAACATCATTATGACTCGATACAAGCATTTGACTCTAACAATTACGAATATGTAAATTACTTTTCTTGTTGTGATTCATGTTCATTCGTTCTATATTAACCGATATGGATTTCCCTTACACTTAGCTTTTGCAAAATACCTTTATATGTAATTAAGACGAAGTTAAAAACAAAATAAAGCATTTTTACAATTTAGTTTGAAGCATGAATCATTAACAAGAATTATAATTTACATACGGAAACAAAGACACAAGCAAACACACAAAGACACACAAAGCTTGGGTTGCCTCCCAAGAAGCGCTTGTTTTTGTTCGAGTCACGAGCCTGACTCTACCCTTATTTAATGGAAATAGGGGAGGTTTTTCCTACACTTAGGATTAAGTGTGGGTGGAAGTAGCGATACACACCCTTAGGGTGTGAATATGCCACGTGAGGTGAAGGGGGTGAGTGAATGGCTTCCTTCATCCTAAAACTACCCGGATAATATTGGTTGATGGGTGGGTCGGTTCCTCTTTTGTCTCCTAGATGTAACTCTAAGGATGAAAAGTTGTGTAAAGGTTGAGGTTCCGGTTCATCAATACTAGGAAATTCCCTAGAACTAAGAGTAAGGCTATCATTACAAGTGTTCAAACCTATATCCTCTAGTGGTGCTTGTTCTAAAGGTTCAACCTCCATTGGGATTCCTAAAGTCTCTTCTACTTTTCCCGGGTAAGTCACGGGCGGTGTGTGTGCCTCAAATGATGGTAGGACTTGTGGGGTATCTAGCGGGCTTGGATTATCCACCTCATCCTCCATCGTATCTAGATTACCTATGTGTTCGTGTTGTACTATGATGTTAGGCGACATCCACTTAGGTATCTCAACATTAACGTATTCATCCCCAAACAAACTTGTGTTATGATCCTCGAAATTTGTGGTCAATTGACTTATACTAATGTTTGTTGGGTTGTCTACTCTATAATAGTATTGGGCACACTCTTCTATGGCATCCCATGCTTCTTCAGCATTTAATTCCCTAAGGTCCCAATTGGCAAAATCGTCAATGCACCTTTGATCATATCGGTTGACACGATCATAAAAAATTTGGGTTAGGGATGCTAAATCGAAGCTATGATGAGGGACTATTCGGAGTAAGTTTTTAAAACGAGTCCATGCATCATATATGGGTTCATCTCGATATTGGTTGAACATCAAGATGTCATTAGGGGCGAATGGGTTTCGTGGTCGGTAGTATGGTGGATTCGCGTACTCCATAATGGTGAACGGAATAGTCAATGGAAAGGTTTTTTACGAACACAAGCACGAAGAAGGGGATAGACTAAAGAGGATCCTAGAAAAATAAAAAAAAGTCTCACTAGATAGGAATCTAATGAGTAGACCTAATAAAAACAAATTTCAACCTAAGCAATAACTACTCCCCGGCAGCGGCGCCAAAAACTTGATGCGTGGTTTTGCAACCTTACAACAGGTTTTACCTCTCGAGGGATCTCGAGAAGCTTACAACCCCACCAGGCAGTGTACCTGACCGTTGTAGTATAGTAAAGTGGTAAGTACGGGGGATTGATCGTTCAACTCAAAGAGTAGTGTTCGTTAGGATTGAAATTTATCTACTAGGTCTAGAGATGAGGGATGATTCTTTTTGTGTTTTTTTTAGTTTTTAAGAAAGCAGTAAATTTCTGGTTTTGAGGAGAGGGCGGAATTAGTTGCTAGTCAACTAACCCAAAAGCTACTACCTAAACTAATGTGTGAGAAGGGTTCTACAAGGGAGGTGAAGCATGTCTACCTATGATATGTTACTCCTTGCTAGCTATCCAATTCTACCTATTGATTGTCACGCCTTGTTTAGATTGACGGGTGTATTCCTAGTAAGTCGTAGGGAGTGCGTTCAATTCCCTAACTCTATAAATTCCTACCTCACTCTATGGCGATACGTCAAGTATCCAAACCATGAGCTCACCGATAGCAACCTATGCATGAAATACTACCTTAAAATCAATAACGCACATATGATTCACGCTTCCTGGGACGTTCAAGCATGTTACCGTATAGGAGATTAGCCAGTTTTCCCATTATACACGTAGATGAAACATTCAATCAAAACAAGGAACAATAGGGAACAAGAATTATAAGCTAAACCAATTAGATCTATTGATGTTGAAATCAATAGGATCTAATTGGTTATATACAAGTTTCACACAATCATAAATAGACATAAGGTGATTTAGCAAAGCATGATTAATGAAGCACAAGCAACAATAGTTATTGAAAACATAGTTGAGATTGAATCAACAAACCAATACATGATGTTTATGGAGTGATTTGGGACCTCTAAGTTGCTGGAAAATCACCTACCCTAACCCTAGAGTCGGCCTTAGGGTTTGGGGCTTGCAAAATATGAAGTTATAATGTTGTATTTATAGGCTTATTTTCTGTCGGCCCAAGGTGACGGCGTCAGCCCGACAAGGGTGACGGCGTCACAACCAACTTTTCTTCACCAAGTTGTAGATCTCTTCGTCCTCTTCGCGTGGCCTTTTGAATCACCTAAAACGGAGTTCGTATGCAAAAGTTGTGGCCAAAACAATAACAGCTACCGCGCGCGCACTTTGACTAGTTAACATGTGATGGCCTAGGCTGACGGCGTCACCAATTTGCACTACAAACTCTCTGGCCCGTCATGTGTAATTTTCCATTCTGGACTTCACTTGCCTGACGGCGTCACGTTGTAGACTCTGACGGCGTCACCTCCTGGAGATTTCAGGGTCTTTTGAGTTTTTGTTGTTTTCCGCACTTTTTCACTCCAAAAACGCCCGAAAGTGCTTCTTTTGAGATTTTCCCTCCAAAAGTACCTGAAATGAGAAAAGAAACGACTTCGGGTGAAATCCATACCAAAAACATACGAGTTAGGACTCAAAATGACCCCTAAAAACGTAACATTTTTGGTCTCATCAGTAGGTTTATTCCAACTTGTCTTTGGATACACTTGATACTTATTTGGATGTTGTCTCATTAGCTTATTATCCTATCCACTTAGCATCATTTTCATATGACTTGCTTGCATGCCTACATGTTTAGTTTATACTTATATAATTGTTACACGTATGCTTTATGTATATGCTATCATATGAACCTAATCCATACCAAAAACATACGAGTTAGGACTCAAAATGACCCCTAAAAACGTAACATTTTTGGTCTCATCAGTAGGTTTATTCCAACTTGTCTTTGGATACACTTGATACTTATTTGGATGTTGTCTCATTAGCTTATTATCCTATCCACTTAGCATCATTTTCATATGACTTGCTTGCATGCCTACATGTTTAGTTTATACTTATATAATTGTTACACGTATGCTTTATGTATATGCTATCATATGAACCAAAAACTAATATGAAACTCCAAATATAGCTTGCTGCAAATACAAACAAGAAAATACCATTTTTCCAGAAATTTTTTTTAAATTTTCAAAAAAGTTTTTCGTCAGATAGGTGGCACCCTTAATTCCTAAGGGCGGCACCCTTAATTTTAAGGTGACCGGCCCTGAGTACCGGCCCCTCTACAGTGATTTTCACGGTTTTCTTTTGCATCTTGTGACTTCCTTTTGCTAGTCTCAGCTATCATTTCCTCATAAAACTAAACTGATTTTGGAATATAACCTTTCATGTTCAAATTAATACCATTTCTAAACATGTTTTCATCCTTATAAACCCCATGCATGTTTACTTCCACTCCATCATCCTCAAACTTTTTCAACCTCCATTAACAACCATCAACCTCAAACACTAAACCATGTCATCACCAAAAACCTCAAACTCAAACAATGGCAAGAGACAAAAGCTTGTCATAATCCCTCCAAAACAATTGTTCATTGACCTCACTCAAGAGGACAATACTACTCCATCACCACAAAAATAATGCTCATCCCCAAGTGCTCCTAATGCACCTTCCAAAACACCATCTACACATGCAACCTCCACATCCTCCTTACCATCAACATCTTCCATAAATGACTACATCAACAACCACCTTTCACCTCCACCAAGAATTCCACCACCACCACCAACAAATGACCATCCATCCCTTGACATTACTCTCACAATGTCACCCTTTACTCCACTTGATGCTCATTTCTCACCACCACCCAACAACCCTCCAACCTAAAATCCCATCCCATGGAGCTTGCTTGAAGCCCATGTAGACACATGCCTTTGTTTCATCCATAACCGCACCATAGTCTTTGGACTAAGGGATGAAATCCACTACATGTTCTCTCATCTTGAGAACTTGTTTCAAACAACCAACCAATCAACAAACACAACTCCTCCACCACCAACAACAAACACTCCCCCACCACCACCAACAACAAACACTCCTCCACCATCTCCATCTCCACTATCTCCATCACTCCCACAAGTTTAGACATGCATGGTGGTTATTTAATAAATTTATTCAAACCATTTTGGGAGGAAGCTCTAGGAGGGGCTTCATATTAGAAATTTGGTTCATGGTTAGTTTGTTGTTGTATGGAATATCCTTTGCATGTATTAGTTGTTTCTCATGCAATTTTCTTGTACTCTTTTTATTATTATTAATGAATATGAGTATGTCTTATTATTATTTTCTTGCATGTTATATATATATATTTTGCTTGTCCACTAAATATTTTTTGCAAGAACCTCCATATCTCGATTCAATTTATGACCTCAAAACGAGGGGGAGCATACATCAAGGGGGAGCTCCATTCAACTCGGGATAACCTTTTTGATATCTACAAAATGGGGGAGAAGTAATATAAACTCATACGTAAAAACTTGTTTTTATACAAACTTATAGTTTAATGAGTTTAGGTTTTGTAATCATCAAAAAGGGGGAGATTGTTGATATAAAAACGCTATATATATAGAAGCTGACTTGTTAGTAAACTTAATCACTACGCGGAATATAATGATTAACTTAAAAAGAACACGAACACAGATAATTCACACCTTAAACACTTCAATATAATTAATACGAGCACCCTGAATAGTGCTAGGGTTTTACAACCTTGAAGTGCATGAAAACTAGAATAATACGTACTCTAGACAAACCCTAGGATCTCCTTTTATACACCAAGGAACCCTACGGGCTTACATCAACTTCCTACACAAGACAAAGATATTCTAACACAATAGAATATTACAAAACATCTTTACTATAAATATAAAGACGCGTACATAACCTTATCACTAAGAAGCAAAGTTATCATAGCAGTATACTTCCAGCAGTAGAGTCTTAGCAGTAGTCTTGTCTAGCAGTAGAGTTGTCTGCCAGCAGTAGAGTATACACAGAAGTAGAGTTAACTTAAAACCCAACAAAAGCTACACAAAGTCAAAGAAAGATTCAACGTCAAAGAAAGAATCTACAGCATCTAAAGACAAAGATCTTACTTAATGAACGGGAATCACAAGTCGTAAAGTTCAATGACGTATGAGCATGTTGGAATGGCGTACCATCATTGGAGACGAAGGAGTGACCAAAGGCGGATTGCTACATCGTATGCATCACTTCATCAACAAGGAACAAAGATTGAAGAGCAAAGAATTTTTGTCTAATCTAACCGATTAGGAAACGTCCAGCAATTACAAAGTTCAAGATCGAAAGAACAAAGATGAAGACGTCAAGCAACCATTTGCCATTGATGACCGACCCTTAGGGGGAGATTTTTAGGAACACGTTTCACGTGAGTCAAGTGTCGGTCATTAGTTTGTAATAGGTTGCATTATTTCTATCAAGTTATTTAATGTTTAATCATTCGACTATAAATGTTTATGATGTTATTATCTAATAGGTGGAAGTCCAAGGGCTTATAATGTAAAATGTGAGGAAGAGTCTAGTACCCTTGGACTCCCCTATAAATACATTGTATTAGTCCTCCTTAGGGCTTGTTGGTTCATTAATCATATTATGATTTTCATTACATCTCTTATTAGTGTTCCTTCCATTCTTCTAGTCTCTTCTCTATCTTTCTACATCTCTTTTCTTTCTAATGATTCATGGTTGATTGGGTTTGATATGGGGACTTAACAGTCCTTGGGTAGATCCCTCCGGTTTAGGCGGATCATAGGACGGTTATTCCTAACCTTAGTCACCTTATATCTCGATGACTATCCTATTGATGCCTTTTGAAACCATTTAGAAAATCTCTCAAAGTGTTTGTGAATAAAAACAATTTTATGACACTTTGAGGGTTTTATTTTCTTTAGAAGTACTCCCCCTCCACATGTGCTTATGAATATTTTACGGAAACTAGCACATGCGGGAGAAGTCGGCACTTTAGAATTGATCCACTCTTAATAGACATGTACCCGAGGGACACGGTTACGTTGCTTAGTTAAAGGGATGCATTGTCAGTTTTTAAGTGACAACTAGCCCTAATAACTACCTTGAAGTTGTAAACTTTCCATAAAGGAAGTTAGACCCGTCAAAGTAACGTCTAGAAAGAGTTTCTCGAAACGGTACTATCTACTCGGATAAATCCTTTCGAATACTAACGGTTAATGTTTCGTCAATTCTTAGGTTAAAACTGAGTCGAGCTCAAGTGAGATACAACTTTTCACATCATATTTTAATCATTTTCTTCTTCTCCTCCTCAAAAATAGCATATCAAATGTTGTTTTTGCAAACGATTTTGATTAGAATATGCTTTTTGAGTCTTGTGGGGAGGTATCATCACAGACATTTGAAGTTACAAGAATGATGTTTTTGGTACAAGTACTCCCCCTCAATTTGTGAATACTCATTGAGGTGAAATACTTGTCTTTTGAGCAGAATTATGAAAATCTGAAAAGTTTGATTAATTCTACTCAAAAGTAAAAAGCCTTCGCACCTTATGTTAGGATTGTGGCACTGATGCGTACCACAGGGTCCTTTCTTTACAAGGTACGGGTTGTGCACTGTTATGTGTGCACAAGCCTTAATAATTCACAAACAAAGAGAATGAATATGAAATAATGAATGATTATACCAAGGCTTATGTCTGATGTGGAACCAGAGCATTGAAATCAGTGAACTTTGCTTTGGGCCTCTGAAACGTCAGGATCGGAAACGAAGGACGAATCCCGATGTAGCTCTCCAGTCTCCTAATCTGTTCTCTCCGGTTGAGCCTCTCTTCAATGGCATGAATGAAGTTCTTAACCATTCTCCGAGTGCTCGAGTTCCAACGAGTATGATGCTTTTCATTCAACTTCTGTAGATCGTCCGTCAACCTCTCCACTAGACCATCACGAACCTTTTGCAATGTTACATCACAGAACTTATGGATCTCGTCGAACCGCATAAACCGTAGATGATGCTTGGAGTTGAGGTAAGTAACCCCGAACTTTGGTTGTTGGAGAATCATAAGCTGAGATACGTCATGTAGTTCCCCGATCATGAGTTGCGGTTTGGTCAAGTTGAGGTGATTTTGGTAGCTTTCGACACCAAGCTAAAGATCTTCTACACGTTCATGGATGATTAGTTGTCTGATGTACATGAGTAGGGAAGAGATGAAGTTGTACTGCATTTTCTGTAGAAATCCCCTCATTCTTCCTTGAACCTTTTCTAGATACATATCTTCTATGTCATCTAGATAAAGATGTGGGAAATCGGCTTCACAAAACTTGTAGAGCTGTTCGTCTTGCCTCTTAACCACTATTTCCTTCATGTAGACATAATCAAACCGTTTGTCTTCCACGATTTGCATAATTGCGATGATTCTGCCCTTGTGCTTCACATCACCGGTAGTACGTTCTCGCCTGTGAGTGTAGCCGAGCTTTCGTCGATCCTTCCAGTTCTGAATTCCAAACAAGGCGTCTCTGTTGTATTGCACAATAGATTTGCTGAAAATTGGTGCAGTTTCCTCTATGTCTGGAATCTCATAACGAGCAGCTGGTACTGAAATCCTTAAGGAAGGCTTGTAGCGATCTTTGGAAGACTTGATGTCGTGTTGCAGATAACGGAGATCATAGTTGAAGAAGAACCGATATGGGATCTTAGGCTTGTCTGCAAAGCCTTGTAGTAGTAGCGGTTTGGTCCAATCGGTAAAGTACGGCTCGTTGTGCTTGGTATTAGCATCATAGTTCATCTCCGGATTGAGCCAATCGAAGGAGTCTAACAAAGATGCAGCGATGTTCTGCAAATGGTAGTCCATTTCTATCTTGTTTCCTGAACGTGCCTTAAGAAAGTCACGTGCTTCCTTGTTGATTCGCCTAAGTTCAGCTTTGGTCACTTTCTCCAGCTGTAGACCCGATAGAATACTCTGAGCGTACTGAAGAGTGTTGCCCGGAAGTGGTTCTTCGGTCTCTGGCGATGGATGAGCTTTAATCATTGTAGTAACCCAATCTGATTCAGGAGCTTCTGGAGCATCTAACCATGTGAAGCGTTTGGAAGACTTCTTTTGCTTCTTGCCCTTAGACTCTGTGGTCTTTGTTGTTGATGACGGTTCAGGAGATTTAGTGTGAGTTGATTCAGGTTGAGGTTCCTCCAGTGGTTCATCGGGTTGAAGCATAAATGGTTCGTCTGCTGCTTAAGGTCCAGACTTAGGTGCTGAGCTTTGTGGTTTGCGGGTTGGAGCCTTTGATGCTGGTGGTGGTCGTTTGGAAGATGACGGTTCACGGCTGGACTTGGATTTCTTACGTTGTGAGTCTGTGTCCAGATCATCATCTTTCCTGTGACGTTTACGTTTCCCAGCAGCTTCCTTGCATGACTCGGTTGCTCTTAAGGATTCTAGTAAAGCAGCTTCTTCATCAGTCTTATCTGCCTTTTTTGTGAGTTTGGAAGCTAGAAGAGTTTCCAGTTGATCCACAGTTAAGTCCTCAGGCTCAGTAGAAGGCCTGTTTGTCTGAAGGTAGAAAGGTGTTGATCGAAGCAGTTTTTCAATGTTGTTTCGAATCCTGGTGTTCAGCTCTTGTCTGATGGGTTTGAAAAGTTCAACCATCTGTGGAGATACTGCAGTCACGAGATTTTCAGCCAAGTAGTCATTGGTGTAGTCTTTGATCATCTCACCCATGTCTGCTGTCATGTACTTATCTACGTGAGCTTTTGTCTCTCTTAATCCTTTTACTTCCTCTGAGAGCTGTTCAACCAAAGTAGTCATCTTCTGTATTTGAACTTGAAGATCACCGTCATGTTGTTGTGGTGTTCTCCTAGTCCTTGCAGTTCCCGCAATCTGCTTTGCCCGTAGAAATGCCCTTGTTGTACCCAGAATTGCTTTCTTCATTCTCTGTTTAGGAGTTGGTTTTGCTTTTGGTGATGGTGGTGGTGACTCGTCTGATGATGATGACGATTCTGTTTCTTCTGATTCTGAGTGAGGTGGAGTTGGATCTTTAGGTGGAGAACCTTGAGGGCTTGGAGGTCTTTCGGGCGTTGGAGACCTCTCCTTTGGCGGTGATGGCATATCGGTGTCATGGAATTGATCATCATGACCTTGATCTTGTGTCTGATCATCAAGATTTTCCTTTACCGGTTCCTCTATGGTTTTCTCCGTCAACTCGTCCTCTCCTTGACCTTCTGTTTCGAACACTGGAGGAATATTCTCTGTCTCCTTCTGTTGTTCAGCAGTCTCTTTTTCCCCAGCATCTTTCATGAGTACGTTACCCTCAGCATCCTTTTCAACTTGTTCAGTTGTTGTTGTAGTGTCTGTAGGGGGAATCACTGAAGAGCTAGAACCAGCTCCTTGAGCTTGAAGTTCAAGTTGTTGTAGATGAGCCTGTTGTTGTTGAAGGTTGAGACGAGCAGCCAATTTCATCTTCTTTTGCTCTTCCTTCTCCAGGTTGCGGGTATCGACAATAATGCTTTTCAGCTTACCTTTTTCAGTCAAGGGTTCAGGTTCAGGTTGTGCAGATGCTTCATCATCATTCCCAGGTTCTCTGATGACGACTCCTTTTCCACTCGGTTGTTGTTGTTGTTGTTGCTCAGTGAATGATTCCAAACTGATTTTCTTAGCCAATTCGAGTGCTGGATCATCACTAACTGTATACCTCCTCTCATAGTCCCCTTCCTCATCGGTCTCTGTTTCTGAGTCTGACCCAAATTCTGATCCACTGGCTTCAGATGGTGGTGGTGATGGTGATGGTTCAGGTGTGTCAACTTTCTTCTTAACGACTCTCCATTTCGGGGTAGCAGCAGGCTTTGGTTTAGGTTGTTTTAAAGTTTGAGTACTGCTGGTGCTTCCAGACTTAGCACCTCTCTTGCTGCGTGTCTCCCTGAGGTATCTGGGAACTTCTTCGGTTTCAGAAATGCCTACTTTCCCAGCTTTGTAGGCCGAGTCGTAGATTCGGTAGTTTGAAGATGCACGGATTTCGTCGTTGAGTAGGTTGTCCGGTATTCTCAAACCTCTGGTTCTCGGAGTGAACTGGATTGACTTGACGAAGGAAATCTTGTAATCGTTCACATAATTGTGCTTTGGTTCGGTCTGGTCAAACATTCTCTGGCGAAACTCTGGAGTTTTGCCGCAGAGGTGGTCAATGAGCATTTTGGTGAACCGTAAGAATGGTATCATGGTTCGACCAGCATTTGAGTGGATCTAAAAGACTATTTCGCTCATAATCGGCTCGGCAAAGTCTATCTTAGCTCCGCTCATCATCCCCCAGAATACTTGCAGATGGGTTGAACGGGGATGTTCATGACCGCTTTTCCTTCCCGAAATAGATCTGATGATCAGCATATAGAAAGTTCTCCAAGGCTGTGGCAGATATTTGACGTTGAAGTTGGAGAGAGTCATTCGGCGTACTTTTTCATCTAGATAATAACCAAGCTGTATCATGTAGTTGAGTACTTCGATTTCATACCAGATCGGTTCATATTCCTTGAAGGTTGGAAGCATAAGGACCGTCCTCAGAACGTCAAGATCAATGTCGTACTCTTGGCATTTTATGGTGACCTTGAACGAGGCATCATCCAAGTTGACCTGAGCAGTGTGCCAGAATTGGTGGATGTAGAAGATTGGAACTGATGCAGACTTCGTAAGCATGCACTTACACGGATGAGCCAAAAGAACATTTTTCACAATCTGGCAAGAGTCTTTAGTGATACTGAGCCAGTTGAAGTCAATGCGAGGGTTGTTGTTTCCAATATTAACACAGTAGTCAGTTGGAACAATTTCTCCAAGTGTGAGAAGTGGAAGGTTCTGTGCGGGTGCATTTTCTTCTTGTGGTTGTTGTTGAGTGATGCGACGAAAAGTGTACCGCTTTTCGGGGGTCATTTAAGCCCGAAATCGTATTTATTTGATCAAATATTGCCCTAAATCATTCCTTTTGTCATTTTAGGTGTTTTGGAGAGGAAATTACAAAAAAGAAGCATTTTGGACGATTTCGGAGCATAAAAGTGAAGAATTCGACAAAGTGTGAAAGATTGGTGAATTCTGGAAGGTGACATCGTCAAGGGGTAGGCTGACGCCGTCAACCCTTGATAGGCCTGAGAAGGTTTTTAGCGATTTGCTCGAGACGGCGTCAAGGTGGCTATACGAGAACCCTGAGTGGCGGCGAGGTGACGACGTCAAGGTTAATGGTAACGCTGTCAGACCCCTATTTTCTATATATACTCTTTGATTTTTCATTCATTGTGTGCAACTTTGTGGAGAGAAAACCCTAGACGATTTTCCAGCATATTTTAGGGTTTCCAAACCCTTGGATCTTACATGTTCAATTGAAGATAAGTGTTTAACTATTCAATCAATATGTCTATGTGTTGGTTGATTATATCTTTTATTTGTCTTTCAATTAGCATGCGCGGCTAGATCTTGTTTGTGTTTGCTTAGATCTAATGAAACCTAACTATTGATTATTGGTTGATTGGTGTGTGTTGGTTGTTGGGATGATTGTTTTATCGATGTCAGACCTAAGAAAACTAGCTAAACTCTTATATGTAACCTGCTAGACGTCTTAGGAGACATGTAGTTGATGCGTACTATGCTATTAAGGTAGTATTAAAACCGTGAGCCACTATTTACAATCCCTATTGTGGAAAACAAGAAGGGGGTTGAATAGTTTACCGCTTTTTACGTTAATTATCTTTTACAAATTACCCGTTTTAACCAAAGATATACTTGACGTTTTGCTTTAAGATATGAATGGAAACACTTTGACCAACTCAAAGACAATATGTAACACAACTCAATATATAAAGCATGCAAGTAAAGAGAAAGAACGATCAAACCACAACACGATTGTTTATCGTGGTTCGGCTACAAGGACCTCACTTGTCCTTGTCCTATGTCCACGCCCCGAGTATCCAACTCGAGAGTTTCAAGCACTATTAACAAACTCCTTCTCGGTGGAGAAACCTTTACATACGTCGCTTACACTTTATCCGGTACTAAGCTAGATACGAGTTCTAGTTCGAGGTAGAACCAACCTAACGTCGCCTAATTCATTTTACCGACACAAGGCTAGATGTCGAGTTCTTTACCAAGGGTACAACCACTCCCGATAGTTCTTTTACAAGGGTACAACAACTCCCGACACACTATGTATTTTGAGGCCTAAAATACTAACCGATCACTTGACACACAATTCAAGAAGTATAAACTACCAAAGCTTATACTTGACCAAGTTAACAAGTCTTGCAACTTCGTGTTGAAACTTGTAACTTCTTGATTAACCTTGTGAACTTCTTGCTACATAAGAGAATCACACAAGTCAATTGTTACTGAGTGAGTTGAGAGCATATGTGAAGTATATGGCCTAAATTGATGAGGGATTTCTTGCAAGTTGTTTGGTATTTATACTAAACAAGCTGTCAGCTCTGGTGGAACCGGCGGAACCCTCTCAAGGGTTCCATCCGTTATGGTCCAGGGTTCCACCAGGACTGACCAAAACCAACCTTGCAGACAAAGTAAATCCCTATAAAACAAGCAAAGTCACATCACATAATAGCATGCATTGACTCAAGGAAGAGTACTTCCAAAGATGTGTAAATGCCAAAGATGGTCAAACACACAAACTAACTTAGCATGCATAAACTAGTTAGATACATGATGTGACACAACAGATTCAAGGCATGCAAGACACATTACACACAATGTCACATTAATCCTACATGCTAGCTAAACATAACTAAAGCTTATGATAAGTCAAACACACAATCTCACCTTAATTGCATAATGACAAAAGCTAATTATGAGCATGATGTGACAATACAAACTAGAAACATGTTAGGATGACATTTATGTGCAAGGCATGTAATGTCATTATCAAGTAAATGCTAACATGTAACTTTACCTAAGTGTGCAAGCAAGTGTTATGACAAATTAGACATACTTGAATGCTTGATGTGACAATTCTAATTAAAGACACAAGTTAAGTCACATCAACTTATTGCTAGACTACATGCATTGATTCATGGCAAGTTAAGTACATAACATATTCATGAATGCATGTCTTGATGTTTCCATTTAAAGATATAAAACCATGTTTATGTTTAAATAGAAATGCAAAGTCTATTTATATNTGAATGCTTGATGTGACAATTCTAATTAAAGACACAAGTTAAGTCACATCAACTTATTGCTAGACTACATGCATTGATTCATGGCAAGTTAAGTACATAACATATTCATGAATGCATGTCTTGATGTTTCCATTTAAAGATATAAAACCATGTTTATGTTTAAATAGAAATGCAAAGTCTATTTATATAAGACTTAGAAACTAAAGTGATGTTTTATTACAATCTAAAGTTTGTAATTTGTCATTAACAAAACTTAGCAAAATAACGGTGCGGGTTTGATGGTGCGAATGACAATGGAAAAACCTTCATAAGAGGGACCAAGTCCACGAAGAAACCAGTGTATCTTGTCGGTTTCGGCAACCGGATGGCCGATTGCAGCAAGCTGTTCACAGAAAAGCTTAAACTTTCGTAAAAATTCCGTAACGGATGACGCACCTTTTGTAAGTTGTTGAAGAGAGTCGCGTAAGGACTGAACACGTTCAATGGACGCATTGCTATACGTATGTTCCAACGCAATCTAGATCTGTCGAGCATTAGTTATGCCGAGAACTTCGGTTGCTGCTTCCTCGGTCAGAGAAGAAAGAAGAAGGAGAGCAGCCTTCTGATCGGCGGCGGTCCAGGATGCAAACTCTGGATTGGGGGCAGTTTTGTCAGCGACAACAATGGTTTCAGCAGGTGGAGAAGAACCATCAATATGGGCCGAAAGTTTGTGAAGTCCCAGTAATAAGGTCATGTGGTTGCGCCAGATAAGATAATTGGAGGAAAGTTTAACAGGAGAGAGATGGGGGACAGCAGGTTCGGCCAAGGTAGCCATGAGGATGTCGAGGAAGAAGAAATATGTGAAGGGGAGGGAAAAAGGATCGATTTAGGGAGAGAGGTTAGGCTGATACCATGTTAAAAATCAACCTCAATGATTTTTGAGGTGATAGAAACTGTTATTTATATTCAAAGAATACAAGAATCTCTCCTATAATTATGGAGAGTCAATAACTAAATTACAAGGAAATAGCTAAATCAAATAAATACAAATATTTACAAATCATTTCCTCTAATAGTAACTTAGTTTTATGCTTTCTTTAATTAAATGTCTTTTACTGCTTTCCAAATTTTGTATTAAACTTTTATAAGCTTAATGAAACATCTTTTACAGTTTTAGGTTATCTATCTTTAAATTTCATGTTCTTAGTTAATTGTCCATTTAATTTTCCTTGTCAAATGATAATGAGTTGTTTATTGGATTATATCTAACACTACTTAAGCTACACCAAGCTTTTGCAAGCTTTTAGAACTTTTAAACCTGCTTTTATCATTATAAATCAAAAATCACTAAAAAATAAAGAAAATCAATTAAAAAATAAAAAATATGGGTTCATAGTGGAAACTACAAGGAGCTTGGTAATTTTTGGATTGCTTTGGTTTAGAAGTCTCATGGGAGACTGTAGGATGTGTTATTGGTCCTTGTTTCTTTGGTTTTCAGCAATAATCACTTGTAAGCTTATTTTTACCATTTTTGCAATTTACTGTTTTATTCTATTCTATGCTTTGATTTTGATGTTTTTATGTTTAGTTTTTGTTATTAAGTGATTTTAAATCTTAATTTTGTATGCTTATGTTTTAAATTTCAAAGTTGCTTTAAATTCCATTTTCACTGTGAAAATGAGGTATTAGTGATTTTTGTGTTTTTGTTGTAATTGTTGTTGTTTAGCTATTTGATCATGCTTAGTTGCTGTTGTTTAATGTTTTTAAAGTTTTAAATGGTATGTTTATATGTTAATTTTTAGAGTTGCTTGAATTGTCATTTTTGATTGTAAAAATGGCACTTGAGTGATTCTTGTGTTTAGTTGTTATACATGTTGTTTATCTGTTTAATTGTTCTTATTATATGTTATTATGATGTTTGGAATCATTTTCATGGTCTTAATATGTGTTATGCTTTGAAAATCCAATAATCTGTTAGTTTTAGGTGTGTTTGGTATTGCTGAATTCATGGGGATTAAGTGAGTTTAAGTTGTTATTCTTGGTTGCTATAAGGTACACTGAGTTCGTTGAGGTCAGACAAACCATCAAATCTATTGTGCACTTATATAAAAGTCAAAATACACAACTTGGATCACTTGCTTGTTCACTCATTGAATTTACAAGTCCATAATCATCATACTAGTGTATAAGTTGTTAATATATCTGTTTTTCATGTTCTTGTATGCTATTTTACCATTTTCAGTCCATAAATTAGGATCAAAGTTGGTTAAAGTCAACATAGACCAATTTTGTTAAAAGTCAAATTTCTTGTTAAACAGTTTTTGAATAAACTTGACAATTTTATTCTGAGCTTATTATTGAGTTATAAGACTTATGCTTTTAGGATGTTTTAGCCTTGTTGCTTATCTTTCTATAGTATTTTTGTTAATTTTTGGTTTAGCTTTTTAACTGCTTAATTTTGCTTATCTTTTTAGCACTTTTTCTAAATGTTGCCCTGTGCACTGAGTTATGTTATGTTTTCATTAGTTTCCATTTTGATTCTCAGTGCTTGTTTGTTTGTGTTAATTGTTGTTTTAAGAAGTTTACCATGCTAATTACTTATGCATGGGATTAATTTTCCATTAAGTGCTTATTTTAGTGCTTATATTGATCATTCAAAACCTCAACATCAAACAAAGCACACTGGATACCCAGTGTACTTTAGCAAAGTTCATAAGCTTGTGTAAAGCTTATTAATGGACTTGAGCTTGTAACCTTTAGCTTTTTAGGAAGCTTAGGTGTCCATTTCATTGGTTTTAATCTTGCTTCTCATTTTGCAGCTTATTCTCTAAGCCTGCAAGTGGCTTTTAACTTGTCCATTTCAATTTGAACACTGAGCAAATCAGTGCTCAATAACCTTTTCATAAGCACACAAAGAGCTATCCAGTGGGCCCCACTTTATGTGAATTGGCTTTTTGAGAAGCCAATCCACCAAATTTCAAGGTCCAGCTCTTAAAAGCCATTTCCAAGCTTATTTGATAAGCTTGGTGATAGCTTTTTGTTTGTCCCATTCCTTAATTACACTGAGCAATTCAGTGTAATCAAGGCATTTGCATAAGCTTCCAGAGAGCTTATTTGTGGGTCCCAGCCCATGTAAATTGGCTTTTTGGAAACCTCTCTAACCCAGCTTGCTACTCAAAAGCTTATTTTGGCATNTCTCCAACCCAGCTTGCTACTCAAAAGCTTATTTTGGCCTATCAAGCTTATTAACTAAGCTTAATTTGCCCATAAAAGTGACTGCAAGGGTGTTTGGATCTGCAGTGTAATGGAAATGCTTATTAGCTTATTTGAGCTTATTTAGTGAATCCAGTGCACCAAACCTGTTTATACTTGTCCCTTGGGCATGTGTGAACCCTTTTCTTTCTTTTGTTTCCTGTGTACACCCCTTTTCAAGCTTGTTTAGAGCTTATGACCCAACTGTGAGCCAAAAGCTCAACTGAAGTGGTCATAAGCTCTCAAACAACTTATTTCCTTGTTTTAAAAATATTTCCTTTTTTAAAGTTTCTTATTTTTATGTACTTAATGTGTTTGTAAAGAAAAAAAAATCAAAAAAATAAAAAAAATAGCAAAAAGGGGGTAGGCAGGCTCGAACCTGAGACCTCCCCCTTTGGAAGATGATAGAGTGGTACCTGTATGCCAGTTGCCCTAGGGTCTTTTCTTGGTTATACATCACACACTTTATTATTTAACCACCAAACTGCCCTTTTGCCTATTAAGCAATTTTTGCTTATTAGACTGCTTATTAATAAGCATTTTGGAGTTTTTATATTTTTTACATCTTTCTGCACTATCATAGTATTTGTATAAAGTTTCTCAGATTTATTAGTTTTCATTTAGTATTTATAAAAATTCATTTTAGTTTATATATTTTTAGTAAATTAAATTAAATTAATATCTTTTACTATATAATTTTAATCCCAGATTATTTTTTATAATTTTTCTAGCTTTTATAAGTTATTAGGATTTTGTAAAAATTAATTTTGCAATTGTTACTGTTCATATGGTAGTTTTTATAATTTAAATTAATTAAATAGTTAATTAAATAAATAAATAGTAAATAATTAATAACAAATAGGATAATTGTATAATAAATATATTTTTTGTCTCAGAAATTCTTTTATAATATGTTAGACTTTTCTAAACTTTTATTTTATTTTTCTAGGCTTTATTTTACATTTTCTTATTTTTAGGTAATTATTAAATAGTTAATAATAGTTTTTCATTAATAGTAATTAAATAAATACTTGTAAAAGTAATTTTAATTCACCAATAATTTTCTTATCTTTTTAGGATTCCAAAACTATAGTTTTCACATTTGTAGGACTTATATTTGAAGGAATTCACGTTTTATCTTTTACATAGACGTTTACGTTTATTTGAACCTAAACGTATGTTTGTACATCCTTTTACATTTAAGGTTTCTGATTGCACGTTTATATTGATATAGCTGTGACAGAGCTATTACTATTCACATTCCTAGTATTAGTCAATCAGATTCCTGTTTTTCTATATATCTATAACATCAACATCACACACATTCGTTGTATTCAGAATGTCACACCTCATCAGGACATAATGACCCGAGGATATAATTTTATACTCCTTGGTAAACTTGCATTTTTCTCCCAGGCTGTCTGACTGTTATGGTTGACCATTCACAAGTGGTTGACTGAAAAAAAAAACTGTGTGGTCTGGGAGGAATCAAAGATCAACATAGTACGTGCTGCCTCTACAAGTGTACGGTTTCGTCTTTCAACGACTCCATTCTGCTGAGGGGTTCGAGGTATACTCCTTTGATGACTAATTCCCAGATCTTCATAAAACTGAGTAATTTATTGATTGACAAACTCCGTTCCATTATCTGTGTGGACGAATCTGACAGTTTTATTGAGTCCAACTTGCAGCTGCTTGATTAGTTTGATGATGATCTCAGGTGTTTCATCCTTGGATCTGAGGAATTTGACCCATGTGAATCGAGAGTAGTCATCAACAATCACTAACACATATCTCTTTCCAAATATGGTTTGCACTCTCATGGGACCACAGAGGTCCGTGTGAAGGGTATGGAGAACTTCCATGATGGTGTTGATGGTTTTGGGTTTGTGAGTATGCTTCTTGCTTTTACCAAGCTGGCAAGCGGAATGTTGATCCCAGTTGAGCAATTGATCTAGTATTATTATCTTAGATAAACCAAGACAACAATGTATAGAAGCTGACTTGTTACNTTAATTTGCCCATAAAAGTGACTGCAAGGGTGTTTGGATCTGCAGTGTAATGGAAATGCTTATTAGCTTATTTGAGCTTATTTAGTGAATCCAGTGCACCAAACCTGTTTATACTTGTCCCTTGGGCATGTGTAAACCCTTTTCTTTCTTTTGTTTCCTGTGTACAACCCTTTTCAAGCTTGTTTAGAGCTTATGACCCAACTGTGAGCCAAAAGCTCAACTGAAGTGGTCATTAGCTCTCAAACAACTTATTTCCTTGTTTTAAAAATATTTCCTTTTTTAAAGTTCCTTATTTTTAAGTTCTTAAAGTGTTTGTAAAGAAAAAATTCAAAAAAATAAAAAATAAGCAAAAAGGGGATAGGCAGGCTCGAACCTAAGACCTCCCCCTTTGGAAGATAATAGAGCGGTACATGTATGCCAGTTGACATTGGGAGTTTTCTTAGTTATCTCTTGCACCCACTTGTATTTATATACTAAACTGCCCATTTTGCTAATAAGCAATTTAAGCTTATTAGACTACTTATAAATAAGCATTTTGGAGTTTTTATATTTTTTACATCTTTCTGCATATATGAAATATTTGTACAAATTTTCTCAGATTTATTACTTTTCATTTAGTATTTATAAAAATTCATTTTAGTATATATAGTTTTAGTTAAATAAATAAAGTTAATATCTTTTACTATATAATTTTAATCTCAGATTACTTTTTATAATTTTTCTAGGTTTTATAAGTTATTAGGATTCTGTAAAAATTAATTTTGCAAATATTACTGTTCATTTGGTAGCTTTTGTAATTTAAATTAATTAAATAGTTAATTAGTAAATAAATAGTAAATAATTAATAATAAATACAATACTTGTAAAATAAATAAATACTTAGTTTTAAATTTCATTTTATAATATTTAAGACTTCTCCAATTAATTATTTCATTTATTTAAGTTTATTTTCGATTTTCTTATCATTTAATTCATTTTTAAATACATGTAATTCATTTATAATTGATAATAAATAGGATAATTGTATAATAAATATATTTTCGGTTCTAAAATAAGTTTTATATCTTTTTAGACTTTTCTAATTTTTTTTTTTAATTTTCTTAGCTTTATATTACATTTTCTTATTTTTAGGTAATTATTAAATAGTTAATAATTGTTAATAATTCATAATAATTAATTTAATAATCATATAAATAGTTGTTCTTTTCTAATATTAATTTTAAGTCACATTAGACTTTTAGAAATTAAACTTGCAATTTTAGAAGGTTGTTTCCTATTTAATTGTACTTTTAATTTCTTTTTAATAATTTTTAATACATTTAATTAATTTTTAATTCATTGTAAATACATAAATAGTTATAATAATAATTTTAAATTTCTAATAATTTTCTTATTCTTTGAGGATTCCAAAAATATAATTTTCACATTTGTGGGAGTTATATTGGGTTGAATTCACTTTTTATTTTGATACGTTTACGTAATTGTTATGTAAACGTATGTGTTTTAGGGTTTTAGGTTTTCTTATCATAATAAGTTTGTAAATTATAGTTAAGTATTTTATTTTTATTTAATTTGCATTTAAGCCGCTAAGGCATGCAAATTCCTACTATAATTATAAATCGTTTGATTCGTTTTGTTCGTTTACGTTTATTTAAACTTAAACGTACGTTTGTACATCCTTTTACATTTTAGGTTTCTGATTGTACGTTTATATTGATATAGCTGTGACAGAGCTATTACTATTCACATTTCTAGTGTTAGTCAATCAGATTCCTGTTTTTCTATATTCAATCACTTCAACATCACACTCATTCGTTGTATTCGGAATGTCACACCTCATCAGGACATAATGACCTAAGGATATAATTTTATACTCCTTGGTAAACTTGCATTCTTCTCTCAGGCTGCTTTTATACTATTGACCATTCACAAGTGGTTGAGAAATAAAACCTGACGGTCTGGGATTGGCGCCGTTGCCGGGGAGGTGCGCTGCGTATAATGACTTGTGTTTTGTTGAAATATCTATCCATTGTATATATTCTATATATAATATCATATTTCATTTCCAAAAACAATATAAAACACAAAAATATTTTTCTTTTTCTTTGTATATATATAACACATAAATTATAAAACATAAAAAGAATCCTCTTACCTTTTCTGAGTTTCCTTCGAGGATTCGTAGATTCGCCTTAGGGCATGAACTTTCATAATTCTGTGAGTGGAAATCCCACTCCAATTTCTCACCCAATCATTTACGACTTTTCCCCTTCTCTCATTTCATATGAGGGAAGTGACTTCTTTTAGGAAGAGGTTGAGGTATTTCTTGATCTAGATAGTTTACTTCCTGACGAGGTTAATGACAACTATCTTGATCCCGAGGGGGACATTCTTTTCTTAAAAAGTTTGTTAAATTAAAAATCCAACTCCCCCTCCCTTCCATGCAACTTCATAATTAGGAAATCGAGTCAGTTGATAAAATTGATAAATTTCCTGAGATCGAACTTTAAAACTTGACTCATCCTTTTGAACATGCATTTCTTGAGGATGGAATTCTCATGCAGATCTCTCTTTCTTTCACCTCCAAGGTGATTGCCCCTATCCTTCACTCATTCGGGAGTAAGGATAATACCTTCGACCTAGGCATTTGTATTTATCATTTGTAAGTCGGGTCTATGTATATCTCTATCGGAGTGAAACTTTCATGCACTTAAATGTTTATCAAAACATCTTAAGTGAAAGTCCGAGTGAGATGGTTTCTTTTACATTTCCCCAAGTACAATTTAATTCGGGGGTCGAGTCAAGCTAGCGACTCGGTTATCAAAAACAGTAGCAAATTCCCTAAGAACAAATGAATTCAGGGTCGAGTCAAACTAGCGACTCGGTTATCAAAACCAGTAGTAATGCCTCATGAACAACTCAATTCGAGGTCGATTCAATCTATCAACTCGGGAAACAAAACAGTAGCATGAACATGGGTTTTCACCCGTGTGTACCACCCTAGTGTGGGGGAGATTCCCCATATGTTGTATATATGTATATTATCTAAAAAATATAAAAAACCAAAAAAAATTATAAAACCCAAAAAAAAATCATCATCATCATCATTGTAAATATAGTGATAGCTTCTATTTAAGAAGCTTTAACTTTGAAAAAAATGTATGTATATAAACCTAAATAATGGCTAGTATTATTACCTTCTTAAGTTTTAAGTGTTGGTTTAACACCCGGTACTTTGAATATTGAGGGCAATATTCAGTTTTAAGTGTGGGGGGGAATTCGTTATTCACGAATTTAAATACATGTTCCATCAAGTACCCCCATTTTAGCCAAAATTTAAAAATTTTGAAAATTTGAATTTTTTTTCTCACTTAGAACGTAAATAAATGGTTATCAGTCCACCATGTATTACACACATAAGGATTGGCTAATCCAGGAGCAAACGGCTCTTGGTAAAGATATATCAAATCCGTTTATGGCTTACAATTTGCCCAAAATTGTATGGTATTCAACTCACCATATCTTTAATTAGTGAAGAGTTGGCTAGCCCACAAGGTTATGGCTTGTGGTAAAGGCTTTGGAATTCCATATTGGTAATCAGCTCACCAAGGATAATAACTATATCTTATCTAAGAGTTGGCTAGTCCAGAAGCAAACGGCTTTTGGTAAAGACAAATCAAATCCGTTGACAGCTGATGATTTGCTCAAAATCATTTGGTTATCATTTATACCAAAGTTCTTACTTAAACTGAAACAATTGGCTACTCCAAAAGTAATGGCTTTTGGTAAAGAGATAAAATCCATTAAATTTTCATAAAAGATTGCTAGGGACTAGCAATAGTTTAGTGTGGGGGATTGATGAGTGTGTAAATACTCATCATTTTGTTCCCATTTGAACCCACAAAAACGACCAAAAGCACACAAATGACTATATAAATGTTACAAACATCATTGGAATGTGTTTTTACGTGATTCAGGTACAAAAAGATTGAAAACAAGTGAAAAACATTGAAAATATACAAAATTGTCATTTTCAGTCCCTGAAGTATCACAATTGGCAAAACTAGTCCCTGAACTTTCAAGAATTGTCAGAATTAGTCCCTAAAAGTTTTAAATGAAAGAAAAGTCAACTTTAGTCCTTGGGAAATCAAACTTGTTCAATATTAGTCCCTGGATAAAAGTTTTCACAAATTGGCAATTCTTACATCTCAAGTTACAAAATTGGCAAAATTAGTCCCTGGGTGTTTAAAAATGGAAATTTAACATAAAATACCCTTGTACTATACATAAAATACAAATTGGAACATTTTGAATAACTTTTGGGAATTTACAATTTCAACCCTTCTAGTTTCAGAAAATTGCGTAAATGGTCCCTGGGGTTTCAAAATGAAAGAAAATACAATTTTGGTCCTTTGGTTATTACTCTATGGTAGGAATGGTCCTTGAATACAATTTGGAAACTTGTCACATTTAGTCCCTCAAAAATTCAGAAAATACAAGTTTAATCCTTGGGCTTATTTACCTTATAAACCAAAACTTAACCCCAAAACCAAAAACACTAAACCAAACCCATAAACCTAGCCCAATCCAAGCCCAACCCAAAAATTTAAATAAAACGGGGGTCAACGCAACCAGTCAAACCCACCCCTGGTTTATATTTCCCTCGTTCCCTCTCATCTCCCTCACATCACCCCTGCAAAACTATACCACCCTCCACCTTAGTGGTATTCACCCAACTTGGCCACCCACCCACTCTACCTTATCCCTGCCACCACCACACACCCACCATGCCCCATTAAATTCAAAATTTCGGCTACAAGTTATCTCAAAGACTTTTGGCGCCAAAACTGAGGTGTGTGGCTAGGATGAGTTTCAGTCATCCAATGGACAAGAACAGAAGTGGGAAATGACCAGAGACATGTGGGGAACTCAGAGAGTCTATAAAAGAGAGAAGAGAAAGAAGGAAACATCACTTTGGAATAACCTTAGTCACGTAGTGTAACTGTTAAAAATCAACCTCAATGATTTTTGAGGTGATAGAAACTGTTATTTATATTCAAAGAATACAAGAATCTCTCCTATAATTATGGAGAGTCAATAACTAAATTACAAGGAAATAGCTAAATCAAATAAATACAAATATTTACAAATCATTTCCTCTAATACCCCCCTTCAATCGGAATGGTGGCGGACCAACACGAAGCATGTTACGAAAGACATCAAATTGAGCGCGCGGAAGACTCTTGGTAAAAATATCAGCCACCTGAAGATTGGTCGGTACAAACTTGGTATAGAGTTTACCAGAATTAACAAGCTCACGAATGAAATGATAGTCCAAGTCAATGTGTTTAGCACGTTTGTGAGAAACGGGATTCTGAGTCATGAACAAGGCACTCTTATTGTCACATAGTAACGTTGGACGATCAGGTGGTAGAGCATGCAACTCTCGTAGAAGATGAGTAATCCAAACAAGCTCAGCAGCCGTGTTAGCCATAGCTCGGTATTCAGATTCACAGCTTGATCTGGAGACGGTAGGCTGTTTCTTTGCACTCCAAGAGACAAGGTTACCACCAAGAAAAATCGAGTAGCCGTATGTTGAGCGTCGCGTATCAAGACAACGTGCCCAATCCGCATCAGAGTAACCAATGATATCAGGCGGGTGTGAACGGCTATAGGTAAGGCCAAAGGAAAGAGTACCTTTGACATACCTTAAGAGACGTTTGACCGCTCGAAAATGATCAACTGTTGGACTATGAAGAAACTGAGAGAGTTGGTTAACGGCATACGAGAGGTCAGGTCTGGTGATGGTTAAATATTGTAAAGCTCCAACCCACGACCGATACAAAGTGGGATCGGAATAGGGTACACCCATGGCCGAAAAAGATTCATGCGGAGCAAGAGGAGTATGTACCGGTTTAGAATCATATAATTGTGCTCGAAGAAGAATATCTTTAGCATACTTAGCTTGTGTAAGAAACAAGCCAGTGTCCGTGTGAACAACTTCTAGGCCCAGGAAATAGTTGAGACTACCAAGATCCTTGATTGCAAATTCCCGATGAAGATGAGAAATAAAAGACCGAAGAACAGCTTCATCATTTCCGGTAAGGATAAGATCATCAACATAAACAAGAAGATACATAATGTGAGCATTTCTGCGAAGAATAAAAAGAGATGTGTCGGCCCGACTGCATGTAAAACCGTAGGATAGAAGGAACATGCTTAAACGCTGAAACCAAGCACGAGGGGCTTGTTTGAGACCATAGAGCGCCTTAGACAATTTGCAAACATAATTTGGATGACTGGAGTCTACAAACCCGGGTGGTTGTTCCATGAAGACGGTTTCATTCAAATCACCATTGAGGAAGGCATTCTTGACATCGAGCTGATGCAATTTCCATTTATTGAGCACCGCGAGAGACAAGACGATGCGAATGGTAGATGCCTTTACTACCGGACTGAAGGTATGAGAATAATCCAACCCCGGAATTTGAGTAAAACCTTGAGCCACTAAACGTGCTTTATACCGATCAATATACCCATCGGAGTGATATTTAGTACGAAACACCCATTTGGAGCCCACAACATTCATAGTAATGGTCGCGGAACCAACGTCCAAGTGTTATTTTGATGAAGTGCCTGAATTTCTTCCACCATTGCTGCCATCCATTTTGGATCTTTGGCGGCCGACTTGAAACCGCGTGGCTCGGTAACAGTGGACAAGGCCACATGTAAGGCATAAGATTGTAGGGCAGCAAGGTCCGCCTGATGCTTGGGTTTAAAAATCCCCGCCTTTGCTCGAGTCGTCATATGATGAGGATTAGAGACAGTGGATATGTGAGTGGTAGTAGGGGCATCGGGGACGGCTTCGGAAACAACAGTGTTGGCGGGTTGGGTGGAGGAGCTGTGAAAGTCGAAGGCATCAGTGGGTTCGGGTTGTTGTTGGTCAGCAGTGGATTGGGTAGTGGGGTCAGCAGTGGATTGGGTAGTGGGTTCGATAGTGGGTTGGGTAGGAGGTGGGTTATGGGTAGTGGGTTCGATAGTTGGTTGGGTAGGAGGTTAGGCTGATACCATGTAAGAAATCAACCTCAATGATTTCTGAGGTGATAGAGACTATTATTTATATTCAAAGAATACAAGAATCTCTCCTATAATCATGGAGAGTCAATAACTAAATTACAAGGAAATAGCTAAATCAAATATTTACAAATCATTTCCTCTAATACTACGTACTTATATACCAAAACTCTAGCTGTACGGTGCATAACATATGAAATGTAAATGTACTTGTTGAACACAAAGAAAAAGGCATACTGAAAGTCAAACTAAGTACTCAAAACAGTAAAATAGATATGAAAATGTCAAAATGATAGTACGGCGCTCATAACAAACAGGGTAACACATTTATAACTGATTCGTCGGTTCTTCGGTTCCGGAACCGATACCCGCGGTTTCTAACTGACCGGATTGAGAACCAAAATTCGCAATATTGAAGAACCGAGAACCGAACCGCGCGTGGGTCTAAAATTCGGTTCGGGTTGCGTCGGTTCCGGTTCGGTTCTCGACTTCTCGGTCGTGCATCAGTGCATGTAGGTTACCTGAAACGTTGGAGCAAATAGAAGCCAATTAACGATTCTTTGAACCACCCTAACTGTGTTCCTAAAGATGCATTCTCCCTCGAATGATATACTCCTCTTGCTTCAAGAAATGATGGCTCCACTGCAGTCCCACCTGCTACCGCATAATTCACTCCTTGTCCTAAACCCGTCAAGTTGTTGGCCACATAGGCCATAGCTGCCTAGAGACGGTGGTATCAATGGCAGCCCAAGACTCTCAGCTAGTCAGCTTCAAGTACAAACAAGAAAAGAAAACTCAACCAATGATGAGTAAAGAAACAATGAAACATTACATGCATATATTTCTCAAGAACTTAACATGCGGTTTTAATAGTTTCATGCATTACCGATGAAATCAGTGATGAGGCGGCCATTGGAGAAACGTCCTGTTGGCTTATGGAAAAACGTTTCGCCATAGGAGGAAATTAGAAATGGAGTGAATCGCCATCTGATTCAGTGGAAAGTAGTTTTGGGTTTCCTGTATCGGCTAGTGAGGTTGATTCGTTAAAACATGCATGCATGGATGACAAATTAAGGTTAACAATGACATGGTTAAAACATGGTCATACCCATGGCTGAAAAAGATTCATGCGGAGCAAGAGGAGTATGTACCGGTTTAGAATCACTAGTACAATCGACGGAATCCCCGTCGACATTTTCGAGGCCCTGCCGTCGTCATATCGACGGGAAAATATATCCCCGTTGACATGACGACGACATCATCTTGACGGGAGAGCCTCGTCGGGAACGACTATCCCGTCGACAATCCCCGTCGACATGTGTGGGACCCACAGCTTTTCCAATCAACAAAACTATAACGGGGGATTATATTCCCGTCGACATTGTCGACGGGATAATAACATTAATTATTAAACTAATTAATCTTTGTTTAATTATTTTTAATTGATGCCGTCGACAAGTCGACGGAACAATTAAATTTAATTTATTATTATAGTGGTATTATACCGTCGACAGTGTCGACGGTATAATACCAGAGTAAATTATTAAAATAATGCATTTGATACCATCGACAGTGTCGACGGTATATTATTTAGCTCATTAAATATTGTTTCCCCTTCCCGTCGACATTGTCGACGGTATTATATTTACTTTTTAATATGGTTTTCTCCTTCCCGTCGACATGTCGACGGGATTATTGATGCGCGTGTCGCGGTGCTTAGTCGTGTTTGTCGTTGTGGTATAGCACGTATAGGTTGTTTTAAGGCCTATTCAAGTTTTAAATTTACAATTGCCAACTTATAAATAACACACACGCTTTAACGAGCAGTGTACCCGGTACGTATGTAGATAATGGTAAGTAGGGTGTCGATCTCTAAGAGTGGAACGTATTATCTAATTACTTTGCTAGGTATTTTAATATCTATGTTAGTTATATAAGGTTAGCTGTACAATCCTAATCTAACGCAAAGGGGGGTTTCAGCCTGAGAGACTGGCACGGCTTTGGTTATGATTAATTATCCTACTCTTACTCCTAACTATGGACCGATTATCCCTAAACAGAGAAGTACGCATGCACACAAATAGATACATCGAGACAATAAGAAGTCATGTCCTAATGTTAGATAGTTTGTCACTTGTTTTATTGCTAGTTTTATATGTTGAGTATTAATTCTGTCATTTCTCGTTGGCTCTAATCTTACCGGCGAGTAAACTCTTAATGATCACTTATGACTATCCTACTCATTATTCTAAGGTTATTAGAATTCATAGGCGAGGAAAGAGGCATGGCGACCTGATCAATGCTCAGCTAGACACAGAGGTGATCAATGCACTAATAAAAGTTACCAAAGACTACAAACATATAAACTTTAATCGATGAGAAAGCAATTTTAAGGCGAAAGAAACCGTCGCTATCAGGTAAACAATGGCCATCGATCCTGATGGATTAAAGCGTACTATTACAATAAAACAAAACTATCTAATGAATTAAATACATGCAGGACCTTCTTACAGCTCTTAGAATCTTCTTTTGGGCGTGTCTTGGCACTCTCCTTCAGCTGTTGTCGACTTTAGGGTTTGGTAAAAGGTCTCTTAAATTCGTGTAGGTCTTGGGTATTTATAGTTTCTGTTCGAGAGGTCGATGCGGCGCATGTAAGTGATAGATGCGGCGCATTGACTTAACTTCGCGTGGGGTCCAAGATTAATATATTCCAAAATATTCGTACACCGCCTTGAGATGCGGCGTATCCTTGATCTTTGATGCGGCGTATATATTATAATCTTGGATTCTTCATCTGGTGAAATCTTGGTAGAGATGCACCGTTCTTTAAGAGTAAATGCAGCGTACCTGGAGTAGAACAAGCTCGATCTTCTTCGTTGACCAGAGTTTCATATGCGACGCATGTCAGAATGACATGCGGCGTATTCTTCAAAGTCAGGCAGTGGTCTTCGAATTCATCTAAGTATGATGTTACGTCGTATCTGTTGAGTGAGATACGGCGTATCTTCTGGGTTCCAGTAGACTTTTGACATCTTGCTCGTTTTGCTCCATTTTTGGTCCAAAATCGCCAACTTTCACCAAATACCTGTTTTTGCCTGAGAATTACAAAAGTAAACATAAAGGCACCAATTCTCATACATAATAATATAAAACAGGTCAATATGATAGGATAAATGATGATAAAAATCTGTACTTATTTGAGTTCATCAAATATCCCCTCACTTGAACTTTACTTGTCCCCAAGTAAACCTTAGAATTTAATCTTATGAAAATAGGTCCCGAAGGGTATTTATCATTTAAGCACGTATTCGTCTATTGTCATTATCACACAACTAAACAATTTAACGAAGTAGAAAACAAAATAATATTTCAATGTAAAACCAATTCTAAATCGTTAGTTGCTCAGTCGTGACGAATATTCTATCATAAGCTTGGCAAGGATACACATCTCCACACACTAAAGCCAAGGAGTAACAAGTCTAAAGCGGTAAAAAGGGTTTTTTTGGTTGAGGGGTGATCATTCTTTTCAATCTCTATCGATCTCATATTCCAGAAAAGGCGACAAAATCACGAATACATGGCCGAATCCACGACCACGATACTCGCAATTGCTCAAATCCTTAACTCGAATAGGCAAAAGATAGGACCAAGTAATCTTCACCAATAATATTATATCAAAATGGGCGACAAAATCATAAATACATAGCCGAATCCACGACTACGATACTTAAGATTGCTCAAATCCCTAATCTCAATAAATCAAAGGTTCGTATGAAGAATGATATAGGGTAAGGATAACATTTAGGATATAAATTGGTGTAAAAATAAAAATAAACAAACGGATAGATTAAAATCCTAAGTGTGGTTAATCACTTTCCCAACCATCCCATGAATAAGACTCAATTTATTGGATAACTCACGCTTTTGACACTTGAAACGCACACACGCTTTAGGTAGACACGAATCATGCTCAAAAAAATCTTAATCAAAGAATAATTCCTTAGTTGGCGTTCCCACAACGTCCAACTCCCTTTCAATCTATAGATATAGTATAATGACAATACGAATAAACAAAAATAACTTTACATAACTTTACAATGTTGGATTTAACAATCTTTCCAACTTTTTTTCATCTTTTCTCTCTTTTTTTTTCTTTTTTTTTTGATTTTTTTTTAACTAACATAAACATAAATATGGATGTGTAAAATTTCACCACATCACTACGATAATAATTTCTGGATAATTTTTTCTTTACGTTTCATGACTTCAGAAATAATAGTAATAGTGAAAGTAGTAAACACACGAAAAACAAGACTAAAAAATATACTATATTTACTTTCACTCCAATTGCATTGTGCAATTTCCCGACCTAACCATAGATAATGAATTACGCACGCGAACACAGGTAATGTAAGGAAACACACTTTGCCTTGAGACGGAGGTAGTATTATATTTCAATTCTTAGCCTGTATATCAAATAATGAGCTCAAAATGTTTAATGAGTTAAGCTCAACCTTGTATAAGTTCGACTCGAGTTATGGTTGAGTTCTCGAGCTGGTAAGTAATACAAAATACGTTTGTATTTTTTTTAATATGTAAGTGTACTAAGTGTAAATACTTATTTATGAATGTATCAAGGTTTTTTAGCTGAAGTCGAACCGAATTCAATCTAGAGGTTATACTACCTCCGTCCCAAAATTATTGTCCACGTTGACTTTTTCGGTCTATCCTTTTCAACAACTTGACCTTATAATGTATTTTTGCTTGTTTTAGGTAATACTTGATGTAAAATATATGAATGGATTACATTTTAAATGCATTTTCTTTGGAATAAATTTATATATCAAGTATTATATAATACAAACACAAATATTTAATTAAGGTCAAAGATGAATAATAAAGACTTAAAAAATCAAACATGGACAATAATATTGAGACGGAGGTAGTATTATATTTCAATTCTTAGCCTGTATATCAAATAATGAGCTCAAAATGTTTAATGAGTTAAGCTCAACCTTGTATAAGTTCGACTCGAGTTATGGTTGAGTTCTCGAGCTGGTAAGTAATACAAAATACGTTTGTATTTTTTTTAATATGTAAGTGTACTAAGTGTAAATACTTATTTATGAATGTATCAAGGTTTTTTAGCTGAAGTCGAACCGAATTCAATCTAGAGGTTATACTACCTCCGTCCCAAAATTATTGTCCACGTTGACTTTTTCGGTCTATCCTTTTCAACAACTTGACCTTATAATGTATTTTTGCTTGTTTTAGGTAATACTTGATGTAAAATATATGAATGGATTACATTTTAAATGCATTTTCTTTGGAATAAATTTATATATCAAGTATTATATAATACAAACACAAATATTTAATTAAGGTCAAAGATGAATAATAAAGACTTAAAAAATCAAACATGGACAATAATATTGAGACGGAGGTAGTATTATATTTCAATTCTTAGCCTGTATATCAAATAATGAGCTCAAAATGTTTAATGAGTTAAGCTCAACCTTGTATAAGTTTGACTCGAGTTATGGTTGAGTTCTCGAGCTGGTAAGTAATACAAAATACGTTTGTATTTTTTTTAATATGTAAGTGTACTAAGTGTAAATACTTATTTATGAATGTATCAAGGTTTTTTAGCTGAAGTCGAACCGAATTCAATCTAGAGGTTATACTACCTCCGTCCCAAAATTATTGTCCACGTTGACTTTTTCGGTCTATCCTTTTCAACAACTTGACCTTATAATGTATTTTTGCTTGTTTTAGGTAATACTTGATGTAAAATATATGAATGGATTACATTTTAAATGCATTTTCTTTGGAATAAATTTATATATCAAGTATTATATAATACAAACACAAATATTTAATTAAGGTCAAAGATGAATAATAAAGACTTAAAACATTATCATTTTTTTCAAAGGGATTGATTTGCACACCAAACTTTTTGATAAATACACCATTTTGTACAAGCTGTATAGCATACCGTACAACACTGTAATGCATAAAAATTTGGTGAAAGTATAAGAAAATGTGGTGTGCAAATCAAAGTTTATAGAACACACTTCAATATCTCTTTCTCTCCCACCCTCTTTCTCTCCCACCCTCGGTTACAATTGACCACATAAACAGATCTAGGGTTTTGATCCTCTCATTCTCAGTTTTGTCTTACATTTGTTACAAACTTTTTAGCTTATGTATTAGATTTATGTGGTGTGTTTGGATTAGATTATTTGCTGTGATTATCGGCTTATTATGTTTTGGGGAATAAGCTATTTGCAAACTTTTAGCTTATGTATTAGATTTATAGGTTGACTATCTGTTATAAGGAAGAAAAGTGGCGGATGTGTGTGCGAATATTTAGGCTACAACATCCAACTAACAGAGATGGAAGAAGTATCAGTGCAGGATGGACAGGCACCACTTTCAAGTATGAACATAAACTTGTTTTGGTGCTGTCCATCCAGTGTTGATTCATCTTTGCTCTTTTTCAAAATATAGAAACAATTATCAAGTATAAGTTGTAGCTTATGTATTAGATTTATGTGGTGTTGTTTTTGCAAATAATTAGAGCATAAGAGATATTAAGGTGTGTTTGGATTAGATTATTTGCTGTGATTATCGGCTTATTATGTTTTGGGGAATAAGCTATTTGCAAACTTTTAGCTTATGTATTAGATTTATAGGTTGACTATCTGTTATAAGGAAGAAAAGTGGCGGATGTGTGTGCGAATATTTAGGCTACAACATCCTACTAACAGAGATGGAAGAAGTATCAGTGCAGGATGGACAGGCACCACTTTCAAGTATGAACATAAACTTGTTTTGGTGCTGTCCATCCAGTGTTGATTCATCTTTGCTCTTTTTCAAAATATAGAAACAATTATCAAGTATAAGTTGTAGCTTATGTATTAGATTTATGTGGTGTTGTTTTTGCAAATAATTAGAGCATAAGAGATATTAAGGTGTGTTTGGATTAGATTATTTGCTGTGATTATCGGCTTATTATGTTTTGGGGAATAAGCTATTTGCAAACTTTTAGCTTATGTATTAGATTTATAGGTTGACTATCTGTTATAAGGAAGAAAAGTGGCGGATGTGTGTGCGAATATTTAGGCTACAACATCCTACTAACAGAGATGGAAGAAGTATCAGTGCAGGATGGACAGGCACCACTTTCAAGTATGAACATAAACTTGTTTTGGTGCTGTCCATCCAGTGTTGATTCATCTTTGCTCTTTGTCAAAATATAGAAACAATTATCAAGTATAAGTTGTAGGTTCGATGCTTGAATTTAGTGTCTTCGTCTTCCAGCATGTTGGTAGGTAGAAAGGATGGTAGTTCATTGCATTGTTAATATAAATTTAATATGATTTCATTCATGCACAATTAGCTCTCTAATGTCGTAGAATCTACATAATTAATATGTATGTTCGTCACATATAAGGGAGCAATATAAATGATAGTAAGAATCTGTTTCCTAATAACTTAAAGCTCAATTATCAAGGCAGATCTATCTAACGTTGTAGATGGTTCCATTGCTTAATTTGGAAAACGTCTACTGCCGTTTGTGTGGTTGATCTTGATCACTGGCCTTGGCTCTTTCAATATTTTACCTTGATTAAAACTTTTGTTCTGACAATGAAGATACATTATTGAAAGTGCCAAAGCTAGTGATCAAGCGCACACAAATGTTATTAGACGGTGTCCAAAAAACAAAGCAATAGAGCCTTTCTGCAACGTTAGATAGATCTGTCCTGATCATTGAGACGTCTTCAATGCGATAATGATATAGTGTGTATTGTTCATGACAGGCCACACTCCTTCATTATCACATTGAAGATGAGTGATGTTACTTAGACTCTATTCTTTACTCAACATTTGTAGATATGTTGGTTTACTGCATTCCATTCTATTTTATGATCTAAATGAGTATGGGTAATCAACATACCTTTCCATTCTCAGCTCCCATACAGTTCCTTTTGTTTTTTCAACAATCTAGCAATGCGCCTAGTGCAGGCGTTTGCTCAAAGGGAGTTGAAACAACAAAAGGATCTGTATCGGGAGCTTAAAAGGGTTACGTATTTTGGTTTATTGCATTCCAGACGTCTTCAATGCGATAATGATATAGTGTGTATTGTTCATGACACGCCACACTGCTTCATTATCACATTCAAGATGAGTGATGGTTTCATTCATGCACGATTAGCTCTCTAATGTCGTAGAATCTACATAATTAATATGTATGTTCGTCACATCTAAGGGAGCAATATAAATGATAGTAAGAATCTGTTTTCTAATAACTTAATGCTCAATATCAGGGCAAATCTATCTAACGTTGTAGAAAAGTTCCATTACTTAATTTGGAAAACCTCTACTATCGTTATTAGACGGTGTCCAAAAAAGAAAGCAATGGAACCTTTCTGCAACTTTAGATATATCTGCCCTGATATTGAGACGTCTTCAATGCGATAATGATATAGTGTGTATTGTTCATGACAGGCCACACTCCTTCATTATCACATTGAAGATGAGTGATGTTACTTAGACTCTATTCTTTACTCAACATTTGTAGATTGTTTGTATCACTCTGTTAGCTTTATATGTATGTTGGTTTACTGCATTCCATTCTTTTTTATGAGAAGGGTTACATATGTTGGTTTACTGCATTCCATTCTATTTTATGAAGGTCCTCCAAATACATGGGCAGACTGCTTTCCAAAGGGATATTCTGGATCAGGCACAACAAAGGAAGATGCTAAGAAGGTTAAAACTCCAAAAAAGACTGCCAAAGAGCTTTTTGATGAGAGGGTTCAGGTGCTAGGCCTGCCCAATGCTAAGACTTGTGAATACAAGGGTAAAAAACCATGGGAACCAAACATGCCCAAAGTTTGTTCAAAAGGGAAGGGTATAAAAACAATGTATTAGTTGAGTTAGGATGTAATTTGAATAAACCTTGTAATCCTTTTGTTCACCTTTTATTTGACTTTATGAATAAACATGTTGTAATCCTTAGCAGTAGATTTTTAGAATGTGTACCTTTTATTACCAGTATTTTGTTATTTTTCATTTCAAGTTTTAATGGAATATGTTTAATTTTAATTCCCGTACTTTGTCATTGATAAATTTTCTCATTAATTGTTACAATATTTTGATTGTTGTGTTCATTACATGGGATATATTTTGTATTATGTTAATCAAAAGTTTCTGCTCTGTTAAAAAAGTAAAAATCAAAATCAAAAGTTTCTGCTGCTAAGAAAACTTATTTTTCATTTCAAGTTTTAATGGAATATGTTTAATTTTAATTCCCGTACTTTGTCATTGATAAATTTTCTCATTAATTGTTACAATATTTTGATTGTTGTGTTCATNGAAGGTTAAAACTCCAAAAAAGACTGCCAAAGAGCTTTTTGATGAGAGGGTTCAGGTGCTAGGCCTGCCCAATGCTAAGACTTGTGAATACAAGGGTAAAAAACCATGGGAACCAAACATGCCCAAAGTTTGTTCAAAAGGGAAGGGTATAAAAACAATGTATTAGTTGAGTTAGGATGTAATTTGAATAAACCTTGTAATCCTTTTGTTCACCTTTTATTTGACTTTATGAATAAACATGTTGTAATCCTTAGCAGTAGATTTTTAGAATGTGTACCTTTTATTACCAGTATTTTGTTATTTTTCATTTCAAGTTTTAATGGAATATGTTTAATTTTAATTCCCGTACTTTGTCATTGATAAATTTTCTCATTAATTGTTACAATATTTTGATTGTTGTGTTCATTACATGGGATATATTTTGTATTATGTTAATCAAAAGTTTCTGCTCTGTTAAAAAAGTAAAAATCAAAATCAAAAGTTTCTGCTGCTAAGAAAACTTATTTTTCATTTCAAGTTTTAATGGAATATGTTTAATTTTAATTCCCGTACTTTGTCATTGATAAATTTTCTCATTAATTGTTACAATATTTTGATTGTTGTGTTCATTACGTGGGATATATTTTGTATTATGTTAATCAAAAGTTTCTGCTCTGTTAAAAAAGTAAAAATCAAAATCAAAAGTTTCTGCTGCTAAGAAAACGTTACTGCATGTGGGTTTGTACTGCTAGATATGAGTGCAGGGGTGGATTGGTAACATTTACACTTGAGGGTTTAAATCCCCAATTAATTTACATTTAAGGGTATAAATACCCAATTAACTAATCATAACATTGTCTATGGATAAATCCATATGGTTCATCCTAAATCAGATAATTACATACCATTATATTGTCTAGTGACAAACCCATATGGTTTATCATACGTCAGCTACTAACAAACAAGTTTATCCAACTTACAAAAGATTTCAAACATTGTCTCAACCATCAACAAACATACAACCACCAACAAACATACAACCATCAACACACATCAAACCTTAAAACTCCTTGGGACCTGTCTGTGTCATCGGTTAAAAAGAACCGGACCCTTGCAGCTGCACCAAAAACACCTTCCTGTCTCAACTCCCTGAAACCAGCGGATGACACAATAAACACCTTCCTGCCCACCTTCCCTCGACCAGGTACCACCACTGTCTTCTCACGTACTCTGAACTGTTTCTGTGTCATGTGGTGCTTCACAACAGCGACAGAGAACCCATACAAGTTGTACTTGTGCACAATTTTTGCTGGTATAGTCTGTTACAAAATGTACAACAATTAGCATTAGTTTTTATGAGGGCTATTCTAACACACATTATGATCTATCAATCATCCTATCAGACACACAATATCTCAGACAAATGAAAATGAAAATGCTACAAGTGTGTTACTGCTGCTAGTACTAAGTTATTGCTGCTAGTACTAAGTTACAACTGCTATAGATTGCTGCATATTAAGCTTATTTAGGATAAGTCTGCATATTTAGTTACAACTGCTATAGATATTGATAGTTGTTTAGTATATATTGATAGTTGTTTAGTTTGTAATCTTATTGAAATTGTAGCATAACAATTTAACAAATTATCATAGTTTTCAAGACACTTACAAGTCGGCCCTCTCTCCAGAAGCATGCAGTCAATGGTCTGTAGAATGCCCTGTCTTCTTGGTCATGGACAGTGTGAAACGGCCATTTGCACATCCAGTTCATCCGCCGGGTATCAAAATCTGAATGTAATAATACAAAATGAGTAAGTTACTGCTAATCCAAAATGCTACAAATATATCATATACTTGATGTAGTTAAAGCTAATAAAGGAAAAGATACCATATGGTTGGTGACACAGGGCATTCATGACAATGTTGGTGCTGTATGTCTCCACAGTTGTGACGGCCCCTCCATCAGGTTCAAACAACATGACATTATATTCCTCGCCCGGGACAACCTGAGTAAAAACCATCCACTGACCCTCCTGCATATTCAAGTTTCGACAGATTGTCAACCAATCACCGCCATACAAGAAGGAGTGGACGTATCGATCATAGATATAATCACTGTTCACCCTAACATTGTATTCAGTCGTGTTAGCGGTAACCACGACCGAATCAGTACTGGTCGGACCATGCAGATATCTCAGAAACTCTTCCGGCAACGACTGAAAAAGCAGGGATACGTCTGTCACACTCACTAAACATCTCCAAAATGGGGCACTCTCGGGTTCATAATTGTGAAACTCCAACCCATCCTCACCATAGCAAGTTACATAAAACACATCCTCACCCTCTTCAACAAAATGTATGTACTCAACAGCAGAACAGGCGATGTTGTGAATGACAAAATCATTCCACCTTGCTCCCTCAAGAACACACTTCAATTGTGAGACCCTCCTTACAGATACTTTCCATCTAACCCCCTTACAATTAACTAAGAAAATAAAACGATTGGCATGATAGGAACCTCCTAGAACATAATCATCATGCAGTTCCTGTATATGAATTGAAAATTAATTTTTAAGCATTGTGAATTAAATTCTAAGCTAATTAAACTAGTTTCTTAGAGAAATAACAGCTTGTCAATATATAATGGTGTTAACTTACAAACTCATCCAAAATATGTTGTACATTGTCCGGATCCACATCGCAAATAAATTGATTTCCAAACATGGTTACTGCATTAACGATAAAGGTTACAAAAAAATGCAAATACCGTTTGAATGGAGTAAAAATCAGTAAATGGGGTTACCTGGTACGTGTATTGTTTTTTGAAATCACGACTGCTAAGCACCGATTGTATTGTTTGAGGGGTTGAAAAGAAGATAGAGCGTTTATGTGTGTACAGTAGTATGATTTTGTTGTGTTAAACAAGACTCAGTTTTTTCATTTGAAAAAAATATCCTCGTCGTTTTTCGTGAGAGTAGCTGAAGTGTGTTAAATTCGGGAACAGTGAAATGACGAAAATACCCTCACGTGCAACGAACGTGAGGGCTCACTAACAGGATAGCAGCATTAATTTCTGCCTAGCAGCATTAATATTGGTCTAGCAGTATTAAGTTTCGAGTTACTAGCATTCACCCAAATTCCAATCCAAACAACTTTTTCTTTGCTTTTCCTGCAAAATGTTAGTCTAGAAACAAAGAAAATACAAGCCATAACATATGCACAATTATCCCAACATCTAATTATACATAAATAAATACTTCATGTGATCATATATAATATCTTGAATTTAGTCACACAAAAACTCAATGTGACTAATATCAAGGTTAATGATAACTGACTTCCCATTTTAATATTAATAATAGTCACATGAATACTTCACAATGTGACTATTTGGATTGTATTGGTCACATATAATACCCATATAATGTGGCCATAAACATCATTTTGATACGCATTTGTGATATGGTGTGACTATTGTAAAGCCTATAGTCACATGATCGTGCTTCAATTAAATGTGACTATACACATTAGGATTNAGTAAATGGGGTTACCTGGTACGTGTATTGTTTTTTGAAATCACGACTGCTAAGCACCGATTGTATTGTTTGAGGGGTTGAAAAGAAGATAGAGCGTTTATGTGTGTACAGTAGTATGATTTTGTTGTGTTAAACAAGACTCAGTTTTTTCATTTGAAAAAAATATCCTCGTCGTTTTTCGTGAGAGTAGCTGAAGTGTGTTAAATTCGGGAACAGTGAAATGACGAAAATACCCTCACGTGCAACGAACGTGAGGGCTCACTAACAGGATAGCAGCATTAATTTCTGCCTAGCAGCATTAATATTGGTCTAGCAGTATTAAGTTTCGAGTTACTAGCATTCACCCAAATTCCAATCCAAACAACTTTTTCTTTGCTTTTCCTGCAAAATGTTAGTCTAGAAACAAAGAAAATACAAGCCATAACATATGCACAATTATCCCAACATCTAATTATACATAAATAAATACTTCATGTGATCATATATAATATCTTGAATTTAGTCACACAAAAACTCAATGTGACTAATATCAAGGTTAATGATAACTGACTTCCCATTTTAATATTAATAATAGTCACATGAATACTTCACAATGTGACTATTTGGATTGTATTGGTCACATATAATACCCATATAATGTGGCCATAAACATCATTTTGATACGCATTTGTGATATGGTGTGACTATTGTAAAGCCTATAGTCACATGATTGTGCTTCAATTAAATGTGGCTAATATACACATTAGGATTTGGCAAGCAAACACACACTAAACTTTAGACACACATATTAACTTACGTGACCATATGTATCGAACTTTCGTTACACTTAATCTTGTTTCTATGGTTTCGTGTGACCATATATGACATTTGGTCACACTCTTCAAGTGTGTGACATATATTTGTCACTTTTAAATGCATATCGTGACTAACGCTTCAAACATACTTTTCAGTTGTCACACATTTCAAATTCATATGTGGCCAAGTATTTAGCAAAGAATAGCAGTCACGTTTAAATAATGTGTGACAAACTTGACTATATAATTTAGCCACATACACAATTACTTCATGTGACCATATATCTATTTTGGTCACGATCTTCATTTGTGTGACATATATTTGTCACATATGTATATATCTAGTGTGACTAATGCTTACAGCTGATTTGGATCGGTCACACGTCCAAAATTAAACGTGACTAAGTGGTCAAAAATTATTTACCAGTTACCCTCTAGTCACATAAATACACAAATGTGTGACATATATCATCCGCAATGGTCACACAAGTCGGATATAGTGTGGCTGTTTATTTTATTTTCATACATTTTGTCACGTAAATATGTTACAGCGTGACGGTTTGAAATGACCATGCGTGACCGTAGGTCATTTTTGGCCTAGTGTTCTTTGACTCGGCTCTAAACACTTTTCCTCATCTCGTGCTTGTTTTTGCGCTTTTTGGTTGCTTTTGGTGTTGTTTTTACATTATCCGTTCCTGCACGTCACAAACACAAAAACATGATATCTTTGGCTTTTAATGTTAGTTTTTGGTCGTTTTGGCTCTTAAACTAAGGTCAAAAGTATGTACAATTTAGCACATACCAAAATCCCCCAGACTAAGGTATTGCGTGTCCTCACGCAATGTAATCACATCACGCTTTAAAGATAAATAATTTCATATCTCACTTTACTAACTTTGAAAAGTAGCAAAACGTTCAAGAGAAATACAAAATCATTTATTCCCTAAAACGCCCCGGTTTCCCTTTTTAGTCTATGTACATGTTATACTAATTTAGCTTGTGACGGTGTGCTTGACTTTCATTATCTTTAGACAACGATTAAGGGTCATAGAGCAAGAACACAACTCACAGAGTCGTGACCGATTGGATAAAATTCATCGTCCCTGATTTTTCGCAAGCTCCCAAACTAAGCGTAAAAACGAATCATAGTTTAATCAAAAGTTACATGCTAACGCTACTCATGGAAGTTACTCGTGTACCTCCTGCTCCTATTTTCCTATTTTTGTATCTCATTATTTTATTTTTGTGAGAGAAATGAATTTCTTCATAAGCATCTCGTTTTCATAGTTGTTAGTCCGATAAAGATACCAAATAGAGACACTAAGTAGTTAGTTTCCTTCTCTCGAGACTCGCTGCAATGAAAATGAGGTTCAAATCAAGGTTCTTATTTTAGTGATACTATTATTATTATTATATGTATGATTGCTACCCACTCAAGCCAACACTAACCCCACGGTCACCCAGAGATTTAAGGTTCGAAAGGGCCTTTTCCATGTCGCGGCTTTCTTCTCGGCACATCCCGAACCAGATGGTTCAAGTGACCAGGCTCTTGACACCCCATAGAGAATAGTACCGAAATCAGCGGGAATTCGACTCCAAAGATCTACTAGGCTACCACTGCACTAGCATTAACCCAAATGAATAACAACCGTTATTAAACACAATGATGCAACAATCACAAAACTCATAGACAGAGGTTGAGGAGTAATTTCACGTGCACCTCATACGTCTAATCTAGGATCATTCGTATGCACCTCACGCGCCGTACCAACATGTCTAATAAATTTCACAACTTTCTCGAATTTAGTTGGGGAGTATAATTCACGTGCCACCAACTTTATACATTGAAGCTCAAACATCATAACATTCAACAACATTCATACATCTTTCATTTTTTTTTCATTTTTTTTTTCATTTTTTTTTCACTCACACTATACACTTTGAAGCTTTGGAGCTTGACGATACGATATGATACTATACTTATTTATATAATACTTTTAGTTTGGAACCTCGATGTGTACCCAATTTTCAAAGCAAGGATTCTTTTAAGAAGACCAAGAACTACTCATCGGCCGAACCTAATATCTTTAATTATTTTGCACAGATAAAGGGTGAAACAATTTTGTGGGAACAAAAAGACATGAGTACCCTCGATGAGCTTGAAAGAGTTCCAAATACTCTACGCTTAGCATCTAACTTCTAAAGAAACTCTATCATTTCACGTTCTTCGCAAATTTAAAATCTCAAATAATGAGATCAGCGAATGCTTAGCCATAATCATTTTTAAAGATTATTTTGGTTAAGGGAGACAAGCTAGGGCTCAACACGCCCGGATCAAGTCAAAATTTTTATTCTCGCTCTTACCTAGTAGGAAAGTCAAACACGGTGTCAAAACTTTATTCTATTTTTGTATTTTTTTTTTTTATATTTTTCTCATTTTTTTGTTTGAAATTTTTCAAAATTTTTCAAATTTTTTTGGCTTTTTGGGGAAAAACGGGGTTGCGTAAGTAAACAGCAATGGTGAAAGTGCAAGTCAATCAAATCAAAGATTCACCCCCCCCCCAGACTAAAGATAAACATTGTCCTCAATGTTTAAAAGGTAAGGGTAATCCTAACAATAATTCTAAGGCCGTTTATTAAGTAAGCCAAAGATACCGTTAGTCGATATGATTTTGGATATATGATTTCCAAGCAGCAGCAAAACATGGGACTCGAGTGGAGCTGACACGAACCACGAGCACGAGAGTCATCATGAATTGGTGAAAATCCTGCAAAAACACAGACAACCATACAAACACAAGAATGGAGAAGGTTGCCCTCCTCTCGTTACTTATTAGATAATAAAGACGAAATAAAAGGATAAGCATGGGGTGCCTCCCACGAAGCGCTTGTTTATTTAACGAGTCGTGTAGCTTAGACTCGCCCCGAATTTACTTGTCCTTGGGGGAGCAAATGAAACGACACCCGGGAAGATAAGCGGAGATACCGGGGTCAAAAACAACATCCTCACTCCCGGGGGAATGACGGATGGGAGAAACAGCAGTATAGGTGACGTAAGGAAGAAAGATCATAACAATAATTTTGAGGTCGAATTCAAAGGGATCCTCCATGGTAAGCTCAACTTTCTCCTTTGTCTTGGAATCATCATTCTTCAGATTTCCGTCAAAAAAGTCTTCAATAATAACGAAGGAAGCAAGGATGTCGGGCTGGAGCCCATGAGAGTCCTTAAAAGGTGATATCCCGGGTTTAAAGATTTTATCTTCAGAAATGAACGATAAAGAGGGATCAACCACGGTAAAAGATGATGTATCCATAGTCGATGACAACTTGGTTAGCTCAGAAACTTCTACACTTCTTGATGGAGTCGGATCGATGGGAGTTAAAAACTCGTCGTGAAGAGAATCTTCCATTTGATGAACATTTGTAACCTCGGGTTCCGTAACATACTCATCACTATCCTCAATCTGAATGTCGAAGAGCGGATTATCATAAATCGTTTCAAATTTGATTCGAAGTCAAATAGGGGATTGGTGAAAGTTGTTTTAAAAGCATCAAGAACTGGGTTATCTGATTCATTTGAAGTTTCATCAATTTCATCAATTTCTGAAAGGACATCGAGCTCTTCTGGAGAGAAGTCACCTCTCTCAACCGGTGTGAAAAAGGGATCAGAAGAATCGGAAACATTAGTGTAACACCCCCAAAATCTGGTCTAGCGGAAGCATACGTGTCAATGGGGTGCTACTAAATCGGTATCACAACACAAGGCACAAAGGATTGTTTTTATTACATTTATCAAAATGAAATTTGTTTACCAATAGCATAAAGTTTACATGTTATAATTAAAATGTGGAAATAGGCCAATAATTTAGTTAAAGTGGTCCCAATTAGTTATCAGAGTCTTCTATGACCATGCCATGCCTTGCCAGCGCCTTCATCAGTTAGTTATCGCCTTAAACCTGAAAATACATGCTAAAAAGTGTCAACACGAGGTTGGTGAGTTCATAGATTTATAATAACAAAGTATCAGTTTGTGTGGTTCAAATAGCGAGTTCCGTGCCGATTGCTGGGTCCCTTGGGTCATAAAATAGTGTTTTTACCTTATAGTAAAATCAGAATTTGTGGACCTCTGTGTGGTGGGTGTGTGAACATTACAACGATATAATTCACATAAAACTAATTATTACGCTAGCACTAAGTTCATGCATCCGAAGTCATCAACGTGTGCATGCTCAAAGCATTAACCAATTTGGGCCCCGGCAAAGTGTTTATCCAGATCATGTGTTTCGACATGTATACGTTCGCGTTTGCGCTATCCCGGTCAACGAACGGCGGTACGTTTATCCCAATAGTCCATTTTAACCATTGCGCTTGTCCAGCAGGACTTCGCGGTTATGAGTTGGCATAATGAGATAGATCAGGCTTAGGCTAATAGCCGTATCATATTAAAACAGGTTTGGTGGCCATAATAGTTTGCATATACCGTTCGCCCTAATTCAAACAAGTATACAATAAGTTGGGCTATGATATTCAGCAGTCACATGATTGCTTCTTTCATAAGTTCAAATAAATTCACGCTTCAACAATAGATTTACCTTGAGTAACAGTTTATAGATCCAAATAAAGTCATTGAGGTTAGTTACAAACGAGCATGTCCCTAAAAACAGCTTATAACAAAACAGGTAAAGATAGGGGTAACTCACCTTTGATAGTGAAATGCAAAATCTCCTAAACTAACACAACTGGATCCTAGAGCAGAACACTAGGTATCATGAAGTATAGGTAGATAGTGTGCCGGCACCCACGACACGCGACCTAGTTATGAATTTAGTTTTACGTTTCAGTTCTAAGACCTCAATGAAGTTATAAATCTCAAAAGTTTTAAAGTTGTTGCGGTTGTTTTGCTTGGTGTGGCAGACTTTAGTTTGAACACGGGTTTTTCTTTAGACGTTAGTGATTGGCTCCCTTGAAGTGCACACAAGTTTAAGTGTAAAGTTTAATGAAATAGACTCCGAGCGGAGAAACGAAGATTATGCTCGGAAGTATCATCAAATGAAGATGCGATTGGAAATGATAATCAAGATGGTGCATGACTCGTAGTGTATCTATATATATATATATTACCTGAATATATATTCTTACGTAATATATATATTATATATATACGTAGTATAAGTATATGCTATAAATTTATGACGTAAGTTTGGGTCGTAGATACATATTAATAGTGGATATATGTATATAGTTAATTCATAAAATACGGTTTATGAAAAATAATTGTTTTCATTCCTGTTTGATTAATAAATCGAGTGCATATATAATTTTGATGAAAACTGGGCATAACTCGTGTTAACATTTTAGTTTCTCATGGCATCTATAAGTTACAAAAATATATGTTTATGTAATAGCCGTTTAATAACTTTATAAACTTAAGCATGTTTTTGTATAGTTAAACTTGAGTTATAAAGTAAGTTTAATAAATCAATTTGTCTAAAATTATGTTGAGTTAGAATGAACAATCCAGTTAGAATTTATATTGTGAGATTTGTGGTCGAGTGGAGTTTTACGAGTCGAGAATCAAGTCGTATATAATGAATCAAACGTAATGGATATATTTTCGGACCTCGACCCAGCAGACGTATAATGAACATATATGAGTTGAGAATGAGTGGACAAACGGGTCGTTGAATGAGGCGCGAGATAGGCCAAGGAAAATAGGTAATCCTGACTCGATCAAAATGAAGATTCGTTCAAGCATGGTACCATGTTATTATTTGTTTCACGTTATTTGTTTCAGAAAAAAAAAATATACATGTTTGGTAAATTTTTCTTCCACGCACCCTATGATGTCTTTGGGCCAGGGACAATTTAATAAATGGCTTATTTACCCAACCTTGGACTGCTGGGCTTTTCGTACCCACACGCTGACCCAAAAATTAAACTTTCCTTGATACTACCAGGTTTGTAACAAAATAGGGAAGATATTTCTATGTCTGTTAGTGGTGTGAACATGTAATACAATAGAAGAAGGAGCAAATGTATGCAAGACGTGCTAAAACTATCAAAAGAACTAGAATGTGGATTTGGCCAGCATGAGGCTCGAACCCGAGACCTCTCAAGTGAGGACTATTGTGAACGAGGAGATCAAATAAGCGGTCGACGAAGGTCCAAAAACCCAACCAACATTAATCTGAACATCCATTTAGGATAAACCAAACTATACCACTTAATTATCTTAGGAAGTTGCAAATTTGAGGAAGGAGAGAAAAAAAATAATGAGCAAGAACTAAGTGTTCATAGTCGGAATTGATATTGACGCCGAAACGATCAAGATAAGCGAAAACCAAAATAGACATTCCCACTTAACCACTATTGCTAACAAGAGCTCATACAACAAGTAGTCAAGTCATCTTTGTCGCAGACTCAAAAGGATATATGTTAGCAGAATCACGAGACCAAAATCAAACACAAGTAAATCTTATCTTATATACCCCAAGCTTTATCTTAAATAAGCTACTAAAATAAGCAAAACGATAACGGCTTAACAAGCACTATCCAAATTGAGCCAATCTTAGTTTTATTTGTTCATTTTATTTTGCCACACAATATCAACAACAACAAAAGTCCAGTCGCATATATAAGGGTCGATTGATGCACATATAACAAAAACAAGATTTCAATTTTTTTAAAAACCAATCGTAACATTAAATTAAATGACAAATCGATACTAGGAATTACAAGGTATGAGAAAATTAAGAACCTTACAAAAACATAGAGCGGATTACAAAGGAGACCAAAGAATTTTCACTCAAATTCTCCCAAACCGAATTCAGACAAGCAACCCCACCATAGCTTCTCTCGTCTTATGTTGTGTCGATTAAGAGGAAAACCAAGGAAAGGTTGAAACTCGAATCAGATTCCAAGCAGGAAACCACCACCACAGCAATATCTTTTGATCTTGAATGAACCCTTTGAGATGTGGCCTCTCTGTGGCTCGGTTGGTGATTAAAAGAAGAAAACAAGAAAAGTGGACTTATCCTTTCTATGTATCGATTTGTGAGGTAGCGAATCTTAGCAAGTCTCTATTCTTCCTCATCTTCAAGGTCTCCATGTGATACTTTATAGGAAAGAGGGAAAGGAGACGGGGCGTGCATATGGGGAAAGAAGAAAGCAGGTGGGTGTGCTTTGGGTTTCTTGTTATCATCGAAAAGGAAGAAGGAGAAGAACAGGTGGAGATGGGGCGTATATTTCTTTTGTGAGGATAAGAATAATGGTGGGGTTTTTCAAGTTATACGCTTCCTTTTTTTTTTTTTTTTTTTTTTTTTTTTTTTTTTGTTTAACTTTGGTTAAAAGAAATTAAGGTGTAATAAAAGTAAAGCAATAGGGCGTGAGTTTAAAATTTGGTTTTTCGTTTGTGCGGGTAACGAGTGTACCCCGTGTTCTGTTGAGCTTTGGTGAGATTTTGTTTTCGAGGTTAACGGGAGTGGAAAAACATTTCCAACGCGAGTGTTTTTATAATAGAAATATAAAAACAATTTTTATAAATTACGGATATCCAATATATTTAGTTTATGCCATAACTAAGGTTGTGTCGGTACGCGTGTGGTGTTTGGTGCGAGATATCTTCTCGTCTTTACGTTTTTAATCATTAGTAAACTTTAGAAAGTAAATAATTCACATTCCCTGATAAAATTAACAATGTAGTGAGTTACTGTGAGCTACAGTGTTCAGTTTGGTTTGTCGAAATAGTTATGCAAGCTCATGAATGCTCAATTAAATAATTAGGTAATAATAAATTAACACTTATTATTTAAATATTGGTTGGAAAAATTCTGGTTTGTTACATTCTCACCTCCTTAAAATGAATCGCGTCCTCGCGATTCAATTCAAGTTACCCGTTAAGGTCGAAATGGAATGAGCATATGCGCACGAGGATTTACTTTTACGTTACTTACGTGAATTAAGGACCTTTTTGCGAGTTTCTATGAGATGTGTCGATAGGGATAGGTGTTGGCACTCATAACCAATTTGAGTCTTACCAGATGGTAAGGGCTCCTCTTTGTCTATGAGGGAGTAATACAGAACTCTTTGCTGAAAATTTGCAGTTAGTGTAAATTGATGCGACTTCAGAAGACTCATAGTTTCAGTAAAACAGTCGTTAAACATGGTGTGGGCAAAACCGTGTCTCAAGAGTTAACATTTAGTCACCTCTTAAAAGTCTCATTAAAATTTGGTCAGAGGAATTTTGGTACATCAAAATGAGTATCACGAGAAAAATACCATTGCGAGTCTTGTGATTTTTATAACCGCATCCCAAAAAGGAATGTCCTTAAAAAGCAAATGTGTCAAGGAAAAATGTGTAGTCAGATATGTTTGTTTCAGCAAATTTAAAGTGCTTAATGACGAAGTCGTCAAATCGGAATGTGGTTCAATGTTTAATATCGGGCGAGTTTCAAAAACATAAATATTCCATAGACTTTAACCGTACCAAGAGGTAGTAACATAAAGTGCTTTTCGATTAGGCAAATCGTTCATATGGTGATTGCAAAGTAGTTTCTAAAACGGGTAGTATCAGAGTAAAAGGAAAATAACTTATCATTTGTAAAATTGTAGCAAAATTGTAGTTTAGTTCCGGGATTTAGTAGCAAAGCAGTTTATATGAGAGTAAAATAGTTTTGTAAAGTGTAGTAAAACTTGTAGTATAATTGTATTATTGTTTACAAAATACTCGCGAAACTGTTTGTTGTTTTATAGAGTGGCAGTAAGGTAATGAATCGGTTCATTACATCATAAAAGAATAGTTGTACAGATGATTTGTAAAACAGTTTATAGGATAGTAGTAAAACAATTTATTGTAAAATGGTAGTAGGGTCAAAATCTTGATTTCACGTAATAGGTGTAAAATATTTCGTAGGATGGCCGCAAAATGATTTGTGGAACAATTGAAAATAGTTTGTTCGTTAGTAATAGCACAATTATTATTTTATAATAGGGTGGCAAAGGTAACTGGTATTCCCGAGAGACGGATGAAGAATTTGGCGTAGGTTCAAAAGAATGTGATCTGCCGAATGGGAAGTTTAGCGAGTTTAGAGTACGACTCTGAAAGAGGTAGGGTTGATTGCTACTAGCAATCAGTTGGTTGTCTGAGTAGTACGCTTAGCAAGAAAGGTACAATATCGATTGAATGTAAGATTTGAGGTGGAGGTGACTGTAACGGAATCACAAACAAAACAACAATATGCAAATCAAGGGTAAGTAGACAAATCTGAATCCGCAATGAGGTCCAAAAATTTGTTATTCGAATTTAACATGGCCAAAAATCAATCTCCAAATATGGCCAAAAATCAACCCAATATGTTCCAATAAGCTCCAATGTGATTATTATGATTTCAAGGGATCACATCAAGCACTCAGATTTAAACGGTGCCAAATCAGGTCTAACCGACCGAATGCGAGCTATGATGGACGTCGATAAACAGGGATTCCATATAAATGGGAACGTATAATGACGCCAGGAGTATAACTGTTCGTGGGGAGTTGTGATGCCAGTGTGTTGTGTGCAGATGTAGACTTTCAGAATATTCAATTTTTATATATGCACGCAAAAACTTTACCATTCAAATTTTCAACCGGACATAATTCTATTATAACTGCTCCCAGTATCGCAAAGTTCACCTCTGAGTCGGACATAGGTGATCAGTCTATGTCCCACTGTCCCTGGTTGAATATAGGTGATCAGTCTATATTCACCTAGGTTCAATGAACTTTGACATACTCGACTCAGTTACGCTAGTACTATGTCCCTCGCTTTTAACAGTTGTCTTGAAAGACTAAGACAAGTATTCAAATTACACGGAGGAAAAGGCGTAACTCTGTGACAGATACCGTACGTAGACATACGTACACGGAAAACTATTTATAGCATATAGTGGAGTTTAGTGGATTCATATCATCTAGTAATAGGACAAAATTACAAGTGAGGCATCAGCTTGGCAGGCAGGCACGTGTCGGTCATAGGGTTTAGTTTTCGTAAAAGTAGTTATAGTCTGGGCTTTCAAAATACCCAATTCTCTATAACCAAGGCTCTGATACCAATCTGTAACACCCCCAAAATCTGGTCTAGCGGAAGCATACGTGTCAATGGGGTGCTACTAAATCGGTATCACAACACAAGGCACAAAGGATTGTTTTTATTACATTTATCAAAATGAAATTTGTTTACCAATAGCATAAAGTTTACATGTTATAATTAAAATGTGGAAATAGGCCAATAATTTAGTTAAAGTGGTCCCAATTAGTTATCAGAGTCTTCTATGACCATGCCATGCCTTGCCAGCGCCTTCATCAGTTAGTTATCGCCTTAAACCTGAAAATACATGCTAAAAAGTGTCAACACGAGGTTGGTGAGTTCATAGATTTATAATAAAACAGTATAGTATTGTGTGTTCAAATAGCGAGTTCCGTGGCCGTTGCGTGGCTCACCTTGTCATAAAAATAGTGTTTTTACCTTATAGTAAAAATCAGAATTTGTGGACCGTGTGTGGTGTGTGTGAACATTACAACAGATATAATGTCACATAAAATAATCTATTACGCTAGCACTAAGTTCATGCAACCGAAGCTATAACAGTGTGCATGCTCAAAGAGCATGTAAACAATTTGGGGCCCGGCAAGTGTTTATCCCAGACACTTGTGTTTCGACATGGTATACGTTCGCGTTTGCCTATCCGGTCAAACCGAACGGGGACGTTACTCCCAATAGATCTATTTATAACATTCGCGCTTCCCAGCAGGAATTGACGGTTCATGAGTTGGGCATAATTGGGATATAACAGGCTTAGGCTAATCCGCGTAATCATATATAAAACAGTTTGTGGTCCATAAAATAGTTTTGCATATACCTCGCCCCTAATTCAAAACAAGTATAAATAGTGTGGGGCTATATATCAGACAGTCACATGTTGCTTTCAAATAACCAGTTCAAATAATTCAGCTCAACAATCAGATATTGAGTAAACAGTTTTCATAATCCAAATAACAGTCATTGAGTTTAGTTAAAACGAGCATGTATTTCCCCCTAAAACAGTTATAATTCCTCAGGGGTGAAATCAGTTTTGTGAGAAAGAACCGTATACTATGACTGTTATTTGGATTATGAAAACTGTTTAATCATACCTTGTTAACACCCACTATCGAAACTTACTTGCTTGGGCTACAAACTGACCCATCTATCTTCCCAACAAACTGACCCATCTATCTTCACAACGAGTACTACATGTTAAGAGCCGTTGTCCCTAAACAATTTTTAGCTTGGGTAGTGCAGCCAAAACTCACAATAACTATTAGAAGTCTATCCGCCGTTATAAGTTAAAGATAGATGGGTCAGTTTGGAGCGTCTAGGGACAACGGCTCTTCAACTTGTTAGATCTGATTGTGTGAAATCACTTTTCAAAAGTCTATCTCCTTTATAACTGTTTTACACACGCCAATTCATTTTCGGTTAAAAGTGTTGATGTCTAGTTGAAGATGAGCCACAGCCCAAGAAAGTAAAGAAATCAGTTTAAAATTTATATCGGCTCTTAACAACGTTTTTACACTTCTAAAATAAGCCCAACCTGATTCAGCCACTAATGCATCAGCAATGCTTGTGTAGGTCTTGGGTATTTATAGTTTCTGTTCGAGAGGTCAATGCGGCGCATGTAAGTGATAGATGCGGCGCATTGACTTAACTTCGCGTGGGGTCCAACATTAATATATTCCAGAATATTCGTACACCGCCTAGAGATGTGGCGTATCCTTGATCTTTGATGCGGCGTATATATTATAATCTTGGATTCATCATCTGGTGAAATCTTGGTAGAGATGTGCCGTTCTTCAAGAGTAGATGCGGCGTATCTGGAGTAGAACAAGCTCGATCTTCTTCATTGACCAGAGTTTCATATGTGACGCATGTCAGAATGACATGCGGCGTATTCTTCAAAGTCAGGCAGCAAAGAAAGGAAAATTCAGTAGTAGATTTGGGAGAAAGTTTAGTGTGGCTGCGTTTCTTTTAGTGGGAGCAAAGTTTAGGGTTGTGTTTTTTACTATTCTTATATAGTGTGAGATTAGGGTGAGATTTTGTTTTTGTTGATCTGGGCTGGACGTTTTTTTTGGTGTTGGGCTGGACGTTTTGATTATTGGGTTACGTTTTATTTACTTTGAGCTGGTAAATCAAAGGGACGTGTTTGATCATTATTTGGGCAGTGGTGTAGCATTTTACCTCGGCTGCTAAAGTGTTAATCTACACAAGACGAGTTATTAGTGGTTTAGCTAAATCTACACAAGACGGGTTCGTGTGGTCATAACAACCTCCGTTTATCCTTCAAAGATCCATCTCATATCTTTCTTTTCTTTTTCTTTTTCTCTGATTGGCGGGAAAATTTGAGTAAAATTTAATTTTTACTGGAGACTAAACGTTCAATTTTTACGCGAAATTCATAATTTGATATAAGTGTGAAAATTTTGGTCGAAAATTCAAATTTTTAGGCCAAAATTTAAATTTTTTTGGTAAAATTTGGCATCAAAATCATCAAAACTCAAATTTTTCTTCTAACCTTAAAATTTCATTTCAAAGTGATTTTCAAATTTTGGGAGAGAAAATTTTCACATTCGAAATTTGGAGGGAAAATACAAAATTACTATCTCATCCTTGCATGTGACATTTTGGTTTGATTCTTCCGGTTCCATCGTAACAATCAAGGGGGAGAGAAATGTCATCAATAATGTCTCAACCACCTTCTTCCAAATACCTTCCTCACAAATATTCTCATCAGCAACCGTTTCTACATCAAAGTCACAACATTCGTGATACTCTGCTCTACGGCAATGAATCTAGGCCTCCAATGTTGCTACCAGGAACATACACTTATTGGAAACAAAGGTTTTTACAGTGGCTCAATGATCTTCCTCACGCAGATCTTATGCTTAAGTCAATTCAACATGGTCCATATGAAATGCAATTCATCTCTAACTCACCGGGGATCATAAGATTACAAACAAAGGACACTACAAGAAAAGTGGCTTTTTAGGACCCCCATAAGCGTCATAAAATGGTACTTTTTAGGACCTTTCATTTAATAGGACCAAGGATGAAAGCGTGTCATGTAAGGTAGTTGTAATAGGTCCAAAGCGTCCTAATATCTCAACTACCCTTATGAAACCAATTTTAAGGTCGTATTATACGTCTATGAACAACCCAAATAGCGTCCTAATAAAACCATATTAGGACACTTTTACATTGTTTTGACATGTGATTACTTACTTTTAATCTTTTGAGACACATAAAAACGTCCTTAAAAGTATTGTTAGGACGCTTATGATGTAACATCATAGCTATTTTAGCAACCAAGAAAAGGGTCCTAATA